>PYFS01001782.1:0-59335 GCA_003671545.1 Ophiognomonia clavigignenti-juglandacearum | reverse complement strand
GGTGGTGGATTCCAAAGTTTGCCTTTCCCTTCTTCCCCTTTTAAAAATTATTCCCAAACTTTTCTTTTTTTCCCCCCCCCCCCCCCCCGGGGGCTTTTTTTTTTATTTATTTATTTATTTTTATGAGCCAATGAGACGAGCCGAGCCGAGCCATACCTATAATCCTGCTGAGCCAAATGAGCGTAGGGGCCCGGCTCGCTCGGCTCATCCCAACAACCACACTGGTCCGTAGAGCCTGTGGTCCCGCCACTTTGGTCCCACCATGGCACCATCTTGGCCCCACTACCCACTTCGTACCTGGAAACTCTGAGGTAAATCCTGGCAGCTATTGCGCACAACGCTGCATGTAAGAATTCTACACACAGGAACTAACCTTCATGGGGATCAGAAGGCTGACCACCCGACAAGTTGGAGTGGAGGTATAATGCAAGAGAGTGGGTATAGTCAGCGAAGCACTCGTGGGGCTGGCTGTTGTAGCACTTTGCGGTGTAAGCTGCATAATACTTAATGTAGACATGTGCGTCGTACGACGTTACATATGGCGGGCAGAATTCATTGCCTCATGAATACCTAGGTAGGTGATCTTAAGTGAAAGCAAATTTTCCATGCAAGCACTGTCCCTAACTTAGACGAGATTCAACATGGCCGGCCTCCTACGAAATAAGATCATCGCTCTTACGGGCGCTGGCAGCGGCATTGGTCTCGCAACGGCTAAACTCCTGGCATCTCAAGGTATTCAACCCACTTCAAGTTGGCAAACAACATCCAAAAATTGCCACTAAATCCTCGAAAAGGTGCAAAGGTGGCCCTCGCCGATCTTCAGCAACAACAACTCACGAAGGTTGTCTCCGAAATCACTGCCTCTGGCGGCATTGCCAGCGGGACAGTGGTGGACGTTCGCTCCCCCGCCTCGGTCAAGGATTGGATCGCCTCTGCCGTGTCTCTTTACGGCCCCCTCGACGGCGCCGTGAACCTAGCCGGTGTTGTGGGAAAGCAGCACTTCAAGGCAGGGATCCATGAACTCGACGATGCCGACTGGGACTTCGTCATGAGCGTCAACATCAACGGCGTCAAGAACTGTATGCGTGAGCAGATCAGGCACCTGAAGGATGGGGGCAGCATCGTCAATGCGTCGAGTACGGGCGGGATGATCGGCTTCAAGAACAGCGCCGCATACTCTGCCAGCAAGCATGCTGTCGTGGGACTGACGCGCTCTGGCGCTAAGGAGGTGAGATCTCCTTGTATACATCTTGTTGGACTCTTGTTGATTTCCTCTTTCTGCAGCTGGGCGTACGAGGAATTAGGGTCAACTGCATCGCACCGTAAGTGGTTACCTTTCATGGCCAAAATGCATGTGAATCGAGCTGACCCGTGTGACCAGGGGTCCAATCGAGACACCCATGATGAAGCTGTCAGAAGAGCAAGGTGGAGTGATCGACTTGAGCCACACGGGTATGAACAGGCAGGGAAAACCAGAGGAGGTTGCCGATGTGGTTTCTTGGCTGCTTGGTGATACTTCGAAATTCGTCACAGGGACGGTCCAGGCTGTCGACGGCGGGTGGCTTTGTTGAAGTGGAGGAAGTGTGATCGGTTTCTTTCCCAAGAAAGCCCGTAGCATCGGAACTCGAAAGGAAGCTATCTGTGTCTGCGGGTGAAGAAGCGAGTATGGAATCAGGCGGCTTGCTACCGGTAAATGTTTCTTCAGCCCAAATCTGCTCGGGAATTCTGCGAAAATTTTCTGACCCTCAGTGGCAATGAATGAGGCAAATCAACCCGAGTGATGTCAATCTGTGAGACAGATTGAATGACACGCCCCTTGGGTTAATCACACCTGCTAATTAGACTGCTTGGGTCCACCTGTCACACGTTCTCCACCAGCGCATCCAGTCTGCCAGAAACCAACCCCTGGAAGACCTTGTACTCAATTTTTGCTTCTTGTCTGACGTTAGTATAAAATGATTATTCCATATACCGCTCGAGCTCAAAGGTGTGGCGCGCTGAAGAGTCCTGGCCTCTGCAAATTGTCCACTGGACCACTGCTAAGTTGCGTACACTGGCTGTCTAGGAAAGTCGATGCAAGATATCTACATTGAGACACAGGCTGTTCAAAATTGATGTCTCAAAATCGTTGTATTGCTCAAGTGCACGACCTACTTAGTAGTTAGTGTGCCCGTCCTGACTCCCGGCCGGCCAGAGATGGCTGACGGCGGCGCTGGCCGACGCACGTTCCCTCCTTGTCCACAGCATTTTACGCACATGGAGGCTTGAAATAGTATGCAAGATCCTCCTTGTTCAAGTCTCTCTTTGTAAAGCCATTGCCCAGGAATCTGAACCTGTTCTTCGATCGGTATTCAATGTTGAAGTCTTCGCCGCGAACATCTTGGAGGATTTCTGGTTGCGACGATCGGTCAGTGGGATCCTCGAATATGCGCACAATAGCTCCGTAACTCACCTCGATAATGGATCACACTGCCTCCATGCAGTGCTGTGATCTTGCCCTTGGTCTTGCCGTTCTTGTACCAACTTGTGCACTCGTCGGCCCATACTGTCTTGGATAGCGACTCCTGAGACCAGACACTCAGATCGCGCACAGCCTCGGCCTTCACCGTTACAGATCTATCAAGTGATTGTCAGCGGGATGGGAACCCTTTACTGTGTAACTGCTGGTGCTTTGACTTACTTGATGTCCTCGGAAGCGATCTTGCGGCACCACTTCAGAATGTACTCAGTCATGGCATCCATGGAGCTTGTCAAGACACCATGTGCCACTGGTGAGTTGGGGCCGGTGTAGATGAAGTAATTAGGGTGGTCCACCGCACACATGCCGAAGTAACTCTCCGCTTGGTCGCCCCATGTGTCCGCCAACGACGCGCCGTTCCGCCCGAGAAGATTCCATGAGGGTCGGAAGCTCACATCGAAGCCAGTGGCCGTCACGACGAGATCGAACTCCTCTTCGCCATCGGCGGTGAGGATCCCCTTCTCCGTGACCGTGGTGATGGGTGTCCAGATCGTGCTGACGTTGTTCTTCTGCAAAGCCTCGAGGTAGCCATCGCCTGGACTCAGTCGACGACACCCCACTTTGAAAGAGGGAACGAATTTCTTGATCAGCTCTGGGTTGTTGCCTAGGCGGGTTGCCATCACTTCCTCGACAGATTTCTGCAAACCAATTTGCTCCGGTGTTCCGTCCACCGCCGAAGCATAGTATTGGTTGAAACTGTCAAGGTAACACGTTAGAACACTAGTGGAGAAATGATGATACGGGCATGAAGTGTAGGCTGAACGTACCCGTGCTCTAATTTCTTCCGCAGGTCGTACAACTCCTGTGGGTTCTCCCGGAAGCGCTTTCTCTGCTCTTCGGAATACTTCAGACTTCCATCTTCCGAGTACTCGGCCAGCCAGTTCGTCGAGACCCATGTTGGATGCCTCGAATATTGGACCAGCTTCTTGGCTGTCTTCTGCACTTGTGGTACAACTTGGACGCCAGAGGAGCCGTTTCCAATGACTGCAACTCTTTTGTCTGTCCAGTCGTATGTTGAGTCCCTGGGACTCAGGGTCAGCACTCTCTGATCATTTCTTCTTCTTCTTCTCCATTTTTCGATCATCACTTACCAATCTGCCGTGTGCATGAGCTTTCCTTTGAAGTCGTGGAGACCGGGAATTTTCGGCCATGACCACTTGCTAGTCTGAAGTCAATATTTCGCGGAGCAGAGCCGAAGGACGAACAGTAAGTGCTTACTTAAGGAACCCAGATGCATTGATCAGAACATCACACTCGTCTTCGATTACCTTGCCGTTCTGGGTCATCTTCAACTTCCATTTTCCGCTGGCCTCGTTCCAGATGGAATCGGTAACTCTGGTGTTGAACTGGACGAACTTTTCCAAGTCCCATTTGACTGCGGTGTCCTTGATGTATTGCCAGATTTCGGGGGCCCCGGCATAGAAGGATGACCAGTTCGGGTTCGGCTCGAAGGGAAAGACATAGGAATCTGTTGGGATACAATTAGCCGTGGAGTCAGAACGGTATGAACTCCACCAACTTACGAGCTGGGACATCACTGTTGGCAGTACTGTTAGCCCTTGTCATGTCACCGTCAGTGTCCAAGAGGCTAGATAGAAACTTACCAAGCGGCTCCCGGATATCTGTTCTCGTACCATGTTCCACCAACCTCTGGATTCTTCTCGTAAATTTGCAGTGTGATGAAGTCATCCATTTTCCAGTCGTACTTGATTTTGTGGGCCAAAATGAGACCTGCAAAGCCCGCACCAACACATATCAGGCGCAGTTTGCGCTCAGCGTGAAGTGGTGTGTCCAGGAGTGGCACCCAATTGGGAGGGCGCTGAGCATCCGTGCTGGTGTCGGGAGCAATTTGCCCGGCCGCTCTGGTCTCTGAGTTCTGTGGCAGTTGCATGTTTCTAGACTTCAGGGGAAACGAAAGGTCGCATGTGAGTTGTGTAGAGAGCTATGATAATGTGGGCGTGACTCACTCCTGTTTACAAGTTTATATATTCGTGTAAGGGCGTCTTGCATTACTGCACTACTGCATCTGACGGACGATCGGTCTGGTGGGCAAAAGGAAGCCCAGAGAGACACACTCTCTCCCAGAGGAGCACCAAATTGTCCCCACATTCTCGGATCCTTCCGTCCCACAGGGTTAAGTCCGGGGAAGAAATCTGGGGTAACAGGGCTGCAAGACCAATGACAGGCACAGAATTACAGACACGGCTGCATCCACCTATGTCCCCGCGAGAATCAGCTTGAAACGAGGAAGGCGTCATGTCGGTGGGCTTTGTTCTGCTGGTCGGACTCCGGAGTGTGGTGGAAATCACGGCCGTCTAGTCCGCTTTGTGGGGAAGCTTGTGGGACTGTCCCACCCACCCACCATCTGACCTGCCTTCCCCACGTCCCACAAGAAACATCACACAGACCCATATTGTGTGGCTGCTGTCCCGTGCCGAGGATCTCCAGCCATGGTAGTGCCCATGCTTGCCATCCACTGCGTGCGATGTCTTGTGTTATGTAAGACTGGTGTTCATGACGAGGGCGGGGTCTTTATAATACCTTCAACTTCGGCGAAGTATTGCTGTGATCTTGGGGAGAGTTCCAGGTTTGTCGCAATAGTTTATACTCGGAAAAGTTCTCGGCTGTCTCCTCTTTTGCTTTTTGGCCCTGCAAACTCCTGTCATATCGGGTCTGAATCACAATGTCTACCCACTTGTCTCAATTTGAGGATCTAGAGTGGCGCCCAGTCCCAACTCCCGAAGATCACAAGGAATTTATTTCCTTTGGCTTCGCACCGGGACAGACCGTACTGGCCAAGGGCCATTTGCGATCACCGGGCCGCCGTCCATTTCCCTCTGACGTTCTGTACGAAAGAGACGTGGCTATCACGTTACGCGACGGCGTCAAGATCTACGCCGATGTATTCCGCCCTGCTGGAGCTAGTCCCGAGCACAAGGTATGATCTCGCACCTGTCAGCGTCCCCTGACTCTTATGTGCATTGCTGATGGTTAAGAAAAGGTACCGGCCATTCTGCCATGGAGTCCGTATGGCAAGACGGGGACAGGAGTGCAGCAATATGATAACATGGCACCATTCCGCGTGGGCATCAAGCTCGATCAGACTTCTGGCTATGAGAAATTCGAAGGCCCAGATCCTGCCGATTGGGCGCAAAGAGGTTATGCCATCGTAAACGCAGATGCACGAGGCGCGGGCAAGTCAGAGGGAAATATCGTCTTCTGGGGTCAGCAGGAGGCTGAAGACATCTACGACACTATCGACTGGATCTCCAAGCAGCCGTGGTGCAACGGATCCGTCGGCATGGCTGGAAACTCGTGGCTGGCGATCGCGCAGATTAACTATGGCTCCCGTCTCGAGCACCCGGCTCTGAAGGCACTGGCACCTTGGGAAGGCCGGAATGACATCTACAGAGACACGCTGGCGCGCGGAGGAAAAAAGCACAACGCGGCCCTACATAAATTCCTCCTGGCTGGCTTTGCTGGCACTAACGCGGTGGAGAACATGCCCGAGATGCTTCCGAAGCACCCATTCTTTGACGACTACTGGGCCAGCAAGTACATTCACACCGAGAACATCAACGTTCCGCTCTATGTCGTGGCTTCCTTCTCCTCCCAGCTTCACAGCCGGGGCGCATTCCACACATTCCGCACCGCAAAGACTTCTGAAAAATGGCTGCGAGTCCACCCTTACCAGGAATGGTACGACCTGTACCGCCCGGAGATGGTGGATGACCTGCAGAAGTACTTTGACCGGTTTCTCAAGGGCATTGACAATGGATGGGAGGCGGAAACCCCGCGCGTTCGACTGTCTCTCCTGGGATTCGAGGCGAGCGGAGGTGTTGCGCCAACGGTGCGCGAGCGACCAGAGGGAGAATGGCCCTTGGCCCGTCAGGACTTGAGACGCTTATATCTTGACTCGTCCAAGATGAAGCTGGATACAAGCAACTCGACCAAGGAAACATCTGTCTCTTATGACAGCTGCGACTTCAATGCCAGCTCGGTATGTAATCCCACTCCGCACATACCTTTTCACATTCAGCGTATGCTTTGGATGCTAACTCAACGCAGGACTTTCTTTTCTACTTCGATAAATACACTGAGATTGCAGGCTACGCCAAAGTTTCACTGCGGATGTCTTGCGAAGATCACGATGATCTCGATGTTGCCGTTCAGCTTCGCAAAGTGTCGAAGGACGGCAAGCCTCTAGCCCATCTGAACTACCCATGCCCCGTGCCGATCGACGAGGTCCCCGACGTCAACACAGCAAAGTGTCTAGGACCTCAAGGGTTCCTGCGAGCTTCTCACACTGTCACAAAAGTCGAAAAGCTCTCAAACGATCAGGAGATCTTTTACCAGCACGACCGTCGCGAGGCCATCACCCCTGGATCCATCGTCAGGGTCGAAATCACCCTGTGGCCAATGGGTATGGCCTTCGAGGCTGGAGAAGGTATCATGCTGCGTGTGGCTGGCCATGATATGTGCCTGCCAGAGACATCACGAATCAAGGCTGCGTCTTCAAACAACGAGAATGTGGGTACCCATAACATCCATACTGGTGGAGGGTACGAGTCTTACGTGGTGCTGCCGTTCATATGATAGGCCTGCCAAGCTGGGTGTCAAGGCGTTGTTGGAATTCCAATTGCTTACCCGTACTTTGTGTGGGGAAATGAATTTCGATCGTGCCGTGTGAATTTGTTTTGGGCGGTTGTCTCGCCCAATGGTATCAGCCCGGCCACCTATCTCGCGTTGCACTTTTGATACGTCGTCTCATTGCCACTGCATTACACTGGCCCCCACTCAATCTCCTTGGAGAAACGTAAGTAAGTTGTTGGCGTCGAATCACTATGACGTCCACAGCTATTCCGCTCCTTCATGGCCGGTGGAAGTTGACTTGAGTAGTACAAAGTATGCAGTACTACATCTTCCCCACACGCATCCCTGCACCGACCGGCCCAGTGTACCGGATGCCTTATCCTGACAGTGCCAGAAGACCTCCCCAGTTTTATTCGAAAGACTCGCTGCGCTGATTCCCGCCTGCGGGAAGGGCGCGAAATAGCTGGTCTGACCTCCGAGATAACTTCAAGCCAATCAAAACTGCCCGCACTTCCCAATATGGTAGGTGCAGGGATCAGGGCTACATTGCAAGGGGTCCCACTTCAACAACTCTACGGATTGCACATTTCCAAAATTCGTGCGGTGGTTGGCATATCTCTCCTATTCGTTGAACCCTAGCACGATACTGTTGCAATTTCCTATTGAGCAGTCCAGCCACCATCCACCGCAATCGAAGCCCCCGTCATGAAACTCGCGTCATCACTCGCCATGAACAACACGGTCTTGCTGATCTCCTGCGGCGTTCCCATTCTTCCAAGCGGCGTGCGCGCAATCATGCTCTGATTGAACTCGTCCGGCTGGGCGATGACCATGGGAGTGGCGATGATACCGGGAAGAATGCAGTTGACGCGAATATTCTGTGCCCCGTAGGTAATTGCCGCATTCCGTGTGAGCTGCGTGACGGCCCCCTTCGCCGCGTGGTACGCCGCCAGCCCGGGGACGGCGACGACGCCCCAGACGGAGGCGAAATTGACAATGGAGCCGCCGCGCGCCATCATCAGCGGGATCAGGGCACGCATCCCGAGCATCACGCCGTCCAGATCGACGCCCATCGTGCGCCGCCATGTCGCCATCTCGATCTCGTGGATCGCGGCGTAATCAATCACGCCGGCTGCGGTGACGAGAATTTCCACTCCTTTGTCTTTTGAAAGGTCAGCTGCTAGATTGTCCCAATCTTCGAGGCTTTGTACGTCGAGCTGGCGGTATGTGATGGATGGTTCTTCGAATGTGATGCCAGTTGCGATGTCGAGGGCGATGACGGTGGCTCCTTCAGCGGCGAAGTCTAGGGCTATTTGACGGCCCATTCCTGAGGCGGCGCCGGTGACGACCGCTGTCTTGCCATCGAATCTTGCCATGGTGCTAGGATGGAGCCTGTGAGGGGAACCTTTGTCTTGGCCGATTGTGACAGATCGTGTGTATTCGGAAGAGAGTAGATGAGTATATCAAGAATGCCTATTGCAGAGCCAGAAGAAGCATAAAAGGCTACTATCTATCCATGCAAACACTTATAGCTGAAGAAACTGGTCGTATTGCCACCAAAGCGGTAGGACATACCCCGGATTTCGCCCCGCAAGTTCCACATTCCCCGCCATCTGTCACACCCAAGCCTCCGGGCCACCCACGGGGCTGACAATATGCGGGGAATTCTCAAAAGTGATGTGATAGTGAAGATCTATGTTTGCTGACATAAATGCAGTTTTTCTTGCACAATGGGCCCAAGGAGCGTGGTTTGATTTCATACACGTCGAGCTACCTAGGTACTTTGACATTCAGAGATCTGCTCTCGCCTCCTCCCCAGCCCAAGCCCGACGAATCAGCTCTTGGATGACGGATTGCTCAACTGGACGAGGATTCCAGTACGGACTTTGCACAGCTATCTCTGCGGCCTTTCTGATATCCTCTTCTTGCATTCCAAATGCCTTCAGACCCCTCTTGACTTCCAACTTTTGCAATAGGATATTCAGTCCATGAATAGCATCACCGTTGCTTTCAGGAAACACCTCTGCGAGAGCCTTCATCGTTTCGGGGACGTTCGGGGCATTATAGGAAAGCGCATGTGGTAGGACGATGGTGTGTACCTCAGCATGTGGCAGCTGGAAGCTTCCACCCAAAGTGTGACACAGCTTATGATGGAGAGACATGCCCACGCTTCCCAGGCAGGTTCCGCAGAGCCATGCTCCATAGAGAGCCCTCGCACGCGCAGACTGGGACTTTGGATCCTTCAAAATCTCCGGCAGAGCCTCAGCCAGCGATCTCACTCCATCCAATGCGAGAAGACGCGTGATGGGGTTGCCGTTTCGGGCGTAGAGAGCTTCGACAGCATGGGCGATGGCGTTGATGCCACTGGTAGCACTCAATCCGACGGGAAGGGTGAGTGTGAAGTCGATATCGTAGATGACACTTCCGGGAAGGATTTTGTGGTCAACTATAGTGGTCTTGCGACCATCTCGAGTTTCGCCTAGGATAGGTGTCATCTCACTACCGGCGTATGTTGTTGGGACGGCAAGATGGTAGATGCCAGTCTGGAAGCTAATGGATTTTCCCAGTCCAATAGCACTTCCACCCCCGATGGAGACCACGCAGTCGTACTGATTTGACCGTGCTAGGTCGATGGCCTTTTCGGTCACTTCGAAGGGCGTGTGCATTTGTGCCTCGGCGAATATGTCGGCTTTTGTGGCTGTGGTATGGGAAGCAAGAATTTTGCTCAAGACTTCGGCTTGGTCATTCTGGGCCGCACCGCAGACGATGAGTGGCTGAGAGAAGCCGAGTGAAGATAACTCATCGGGGAGCTTCTGAATTGTTCCAGGGCCAAAGATGACACGGGACGGGTTGGACCGGTACTCGAATGAGTCCATGGCGGTAAATTGAGTTTCTGATAGCTGTAGCTTCTTCAATTATGCTTTGACTACTTGATTTACAGGAAAACCACAGGACAGTGAAAAACGAAGAGAATGAGTAGCAGGCACCGATGCCTCACTCATAGCACCCATACCAACAACGATGTGAGCCTTGGTAGCTTCTATAAGCCTGGCAACGTAGTATTAGTAGTAGTAGCATTATCTCCGGATAGATCCGAATAGCACACATTTCCTTATTCATTCATGTCTTTTTCTCCCGTCGGCGGGGCTTGCGGGACGCTACCACTGAGGCCTATGATGCATTGCAGTGGTACTAAAGCGGGAATCCTGGAAGCGGCGGGGACACCTAAACAGGGGTTGAAAACCAAAAATCGCAGCGGAAACGGTGGATTGAGAAATCGATTGATGAAGTTATACTGTAGATTCTTTGGCCTTTTGCGTGAGAAATGCCAATGCCGCTTTTTGTATAAGTATTCTGCTCCGGACACGGGGTCTTCGCAGCGTCATGTAGAAGACCAGATTCCCAGCAGCCCTCTCGAGAGGTTAAACCTGACACTCGGTGACATTGCAGTAGTTGTCCATGGATCACCTCGGGACGTAAGTTCATGGGGATCATTTCGTCCCGGAGAGACTTCCTGGTCATATCGGCGTCTTCGCTCGAGAGACGACCCTCAGCATCATACTCCGGGATTTTGCAACTCATCGGATTTCTGGTTGATGCTGGCAAGATCAGCTCAGGTAGACAGCACGAGTTCGGCGTAATTGGGGCATCTCGACCCCTCGTCTACACGGACCATTCGAAGCCTCCTGGGGCGAGGTACGGAGCAGACTTGGACTTCTTCACACTCTCATTGGCTACCACGTCGAGACTCATGGTAATGGGAGCAAACCGTTACTCACGTGCCTGTTCCATACCCCAGGCCTGTACCTAGCGACTACTCGGGAGGCGTGTCTTGAGAAATTGAAGCGCCATCCGTGTCTGCTAGTCAAGCTATGTTTGTGTGAGGTTCCACAACTCGGGACTTCACTCGCCTTATCACGAATTTAAGTGAAAGGAGGTGCAGATGGTTGACAATAGCTAGTGCAGCATGTTATTTATAACTGCGTGAAGAGTCTGGAAAGAAGTCACTTCTGCTGGGCGGCAAAGTAAACATAGAGGCCAGCCGCCTTAGACTAAGACAAGGTTGCAGAAGCATGACTTTGTCCGGATGAGCAGCATCAGACACGGGATTGGGAAGGTCAAAAAGCAACGGTGCGTCAAAGTGAAGTCGCCCCCCCCCCCCCAAGCTTTTCGGGCAGATGTCTGATCCGTAGCATCGGGAGTGTTCTGCACACCACCAACTGCGTTTTACCATGCAAGATCCAAGTCACCGGGACAAATGGTACCCTGGTCTCACAATCTATGGCCTATTTGAGGTACTTATCAGTCACGGATTTGTGTATATGTGGATAAGTACCTATGGCGAAGCCCCCTAACACTTCCCCACACAATACTCCAAATCAGTCGTACCCCTGTTACCCCGGATTACCCTTTACCCTTTACCGTTTTTCCTAGAGCCCCAATTCCCCTCTTCTTGGGAATTCCAGGTTCTCGTCAATCCCTGCAGATACAGGTGTACTATATCCACAGCGCCGTCTCGACTGTCCACACTCTCCCTCTTTCTCTCTCCTGCGCCATCTGTTGTGCATGTCTCAAGAGTCGACCCCTTGTCTTAGCTTTATCGTTATCGTCGTTGTCAAGAGACCCGCTGATCATGCCGACCATGCGCAAGACAGGCCGGCGCCAGCTCGTCTGTACCTATTGTGAGCAGTCGTTCCTGAAACAGGAACATCTGCAACGACATATCCGGTCACATACCCTCGAAAAGCCCTTTGCCTGTGGCATGTGCAAGAAGTCCTTCAGTCGCAAGTATGTGAAGTACCCTACATATGCCGGCGGTACATTTCGTGCTGCCTACCCTCGCCGTCGCTGACGGGTTGCACAGTGACACCCTCCTCCGACATTCCCGAGGTCACTGCGCATCTAACGCCAATTCAGCATCACGTCGCGGCTCCAAGAAGAATGGAGACCAGGGGCACCGGGATTCAACCCCTGGACAGAGTTCCTTGAGCGGCTCCGAAAGTGCTGCGATTACCTTGGCCCAGGAAGTCGATCGCAATGTCACTGAGTCCGTAAATGGGGCGTCTTCCGATCAGCTACCTACTTTTGAGCACATCTTCTATGGAAATCCGCAACAACAACCAACTCCGGTCTCGTCCACACTCCCACATGACCGTGATTCCACCATGCAGGATTCTCTTTTCACGTCCGGGAATTCGACGTGGCCCGCTCTCGAGTCATCGCCCAGGCCTGGTTCTGAAGATACCAGCGCAGCGACGACGTCTTCGTACATGAACTTGAGCGGCTTAAGTGGCCACCACCGGCAAACCAGCCTAGATGCCCAAATCCCTGGTTGGTTGACAACTACTGATTTCGACATCAACGCCCTTCACTCTTCCATCATAGATACGTTCCCGGGATGGCCTCTAGATGATCAGCTGGGCTGCTCTCCTTCTGGACTCATCAACGATCCTTCCGGATTTTCTAAGCAACAGTCTTTCAGGAGAGAAGATGCGGTCCGCGAACATTGGCCGACCAGTCTGCCATTGACGAATTCAGATCACACAGTTCAGGATGCTGTTGGTGATAAGAACAAAATCGACGAAACGTACAGACAGAATCTGTCTCAAAGACTACAACCCAGAGTGCCGCATGAGCCACTCCCGTCTACGGATTTTCTGGTATTTAGTCTCGTTCTCATGGACCATTTCTGCCGGTCAACTAACACCCTAGTAGAACCTGTGCATGCAGATGTACTTCAAACATTTCAATCCCATCTTCCCACTCATACATGCGCCGACCTTCCGACCGTCATCTCAAAGCTCACTTCTGCTGCTGTCGATTTGCTCGGTGGGAAGCCTGTTCCTTGGCGCCCCTGGCGCCATGCTCTATGGCCAGAACATCTTTGAGCGGCTCAATAAGGCCATATTGGCCTCGGTATGTCTCTAGCATCATTGCAGCTTGTGTTCTTTACAGTTAGGCTCATTTTGTATAGTGGGAAACAATACTGTCAAGTGGGAAATCGGAGGCTTTGGCAATGACGCAGGCTGGTGTCATTGGTCAGACCTATGGGATGCTATCAGGGGTATGTAACGGCCATCCATGCTACGATTCCTCAACGGTTCTGACAGAGATAGCGGCCTAAAGATCTTTTGCTGGTCCAGGGCCTTCATGGCACCGTGATCACGGTTAGTAACCCTTCGTTAATAAAGCTTCGCAATGTCATGTGTACTGACTGACAAATGTGCGGGAACAATAGTGGGCAAGACGATGTGGTATTTTCCAACGGCCCTCCCCAGATGTGGCCGTAGATCCACCACAGCAGGATGTGGATGCTGCATGGAAGGCTTGGGCAAAAAGGGAGGAATTATCCAGGTAAATTTGGAATCCTTCTGGGGGGACAAGTAGCCTCGCACACCAGATTTAAGCTGACAAATTGTAGAGTTGCAACGGCGCTTCACGTCCACGACGCAGAGTACTCAGCAATCTTCAATACAATGCCTCTCCTGAGACATTCCCCAGCCAAACTTCCTTCATTGTGTACCAACGACATGTGGATCGCTCCATCAGCCAGCGATTGGAAAAAGCTATCTTCTGCGACAGGTTCCTCATATGATGGAGACGCCATGGAAATTGCGCCGTCGACCAATGAGCCCAGCTTGACAATCCCTCGGCCCGCAACCATGTCTACGATCACAACACCGCAGCCATTCGGGCTGTACTCAGAACTTGAAGGGATTGCTGCCCTGATATTTGAGGCAAGAGACATGGACACTCTGTCTGAAACCTCTCAGCATCACGAGAGGGTATTGCTACAATTTTACAAAAAGCATCTCCGTCACAGCAACAGCGCAGACCAGGACGGTTTCTGTCTGGAAATCCTCTGGCACCTGACGTTCATTTCCCTACTAGCCGACTTGAATCGACTCGAGCTCTGTGCTGGAAAAGATGGATATGAGCAGTCCCAGCGACACGTCACCTACGCCAGAAGCTGGGCCAAGTCGCGAGACGCGCAGAGGTGTGCCGTCCACGGCCTGCTGATCCTCCGAAGAGCCGAAAAAATGGGACTGGGCCAAGCGCCGGCGATGCATGTTCCCCGGGCGCTGTTTTCCTCTGCACTGATTTGGTATTGCTACATGGAGTTTGCCCCCGAGGATCATGAGAGTTCGCCGTTGCAGAAGATCGAGGCGCCCGAGTTTGAGATGCTGGACGTGTCCGGGCAGAAATTGCTCTTTGAGGCGCATGGGTTCAAGCACGCCAGGCCCACGCGGCTCGAGTCCTTGGTTAATTGTCGCTTGCATGACTTGCTTGGCCGGATGGGGCATTGGGAGATCTCGCGGAAGTACGCGTATTTGATTATATGCATGGTTTATGGGTATGGCGACATTGAGGACGCACATCGGAGAGGACTGACTGGTATCTCATCTTGGAAGCCTTTATGACACTAGGCCCGACGTTGCACGACTACATGAAGCTAGATGCAGCAAATCGATCTGAGCCTTTGAATCCCTGCACTGTATGAGTTGCACTCATCATTTTGATGTAAGCTATACATACTTGTATGCCTGCAGTAGCATCCGCACGCAATGCAAGTGCTTAGACAACGGACATCAAGGACCACTCTCTTTCAAATGTCTGTGGTACGTTGACCTCGTCGATGTTCAATTACATCGACAGCAACATGCTAATGTATCCACTATATCATTGCTTGCTTGGGCAGTGCTTCCCTTCCCTCACTCACAGAGTATAGTCATACCACGCAAGCGCCTGCAAGAAAGCCTGCTCCTTGGCATACTTGTTCTGCTTTACGCTGAGGTCCGCACGACAAGTATACCCGTGTGAGACTCCGCTGAAGAGGTTGATCTGCCAAAGCTGGCCGGTCTTGGCCAAAATGCTCTCCGACTTGTGACGGAGCTCGGCCGTCAAAATGTCGTCGTGCTCTGTACGTAGGGAAGTCAGCGCCCGCTTCAACAAAGGGAGCTTTACAGGGCATGTAGAGGGAAATCATACCAGCTGCGGCGATGGAGAACGGTTTCGTGATTCCACCCAGCTCCTCGTCCGAAACGAAGGATGGGTGTCCGCTGAAGCCGGTGTCGAGCTTGCCGTCTTTCAGGAACCGAACAACATACTACAAAACCGGTTAGAAAATGTGCCATATTTGCCTCCCTCAGCTTGTCCAAGAGCAGTTCTCATGCTCACGGCCCATCATGACATACCTTCCCGCCAAAGCAGTAGCCGGCGCCCGCAATCTTTTTCACGCCGACCTCCTTGCGCAAGTGGCCAATCACAGCTTCGATCTTTGCATCGACATCCTCCGAAGTGTGCTTAGACAGCCAGGCTGGGATGTCGATGGTGCCCGCATCGAAAGCGCCAATCTCCATCGCGTCGCCATCGAACAGGTCCGGCACGACGGCCAGGTAGCCGTTGGCGGCGAAGTCGTCAGCCAGCAGCTTGGCGTTGATGATGAGCCCAAACACGTCGGTCACCAGCAAAACTGCCTTTTCAGGTGTCTTGTTGTCCTTGGGATAGGCAAAGTAGGTCTCAACTGTTGGTTGGGACAGATTTCTCAGTCAACAAGCGCGATGAGTTGTGTGGGAGGTGGATTGTTGGGGATGCATTTTACGAACTGCTGCCGATGGACTTGGTCTCTCCTGTGGCGGTTCCTTCATGCTTGAAGCCGGTAAAGCAGCATGGACCCATGGGTTTGGAAGCCATTTTGAAGCAAAGTTGGTATAAAAAAAAAGTACAGGGGAGGAAATGCACTAGGGATTTTGTGTGCGATTTAGACAATATGTTTGCTTGGTCGCTTTGAGAGTTGTCTTATGGGCAAGGTACTGAGTTTCAACTTTAACAGATTGTGTAAGAGTATTTGCGACTGAGCACTACGATATCCAAACTTTCTACCCTCGGAATTATATTCAAAATATCCTGGGTTTTTCTGAAATCATCGATGGTGGTGGGCAACCTGTCCCACAATATCGAACCCCTGCTGGGGCATCCCTGCCCTCTAGCTTACCCACTATCTGGGTGCGGGACCCACCGCGTCCCGCAGCTGCGGGACCTATACGACTAGGTCCCGCACAGCATACAGCCACGAATGGCCTCACACAGCCTTAGTGGCAAGGTCGCCTTGACGTTCTCTTGGACGGACACTTCAATTCTATGACGTTTGACCATTCTGAAAAAGCCTTGTAAAACCTGAAATTTTATTTGTATGAGCAGAAGATGATCGGTACAGCCCTGGACGGTGCAAGCTCTGCCCCACAATCTTCCGGACGGCCGATATTGCGGCTTGCAATGTAAGCAAGGGAGAATGATATACAAAGTACACTACAATTAGGCAAGCTGAAACGAAATGTATTAAGATTGGTTATATAACATTCTTGAAAATCCCACTACGTCTACATTTGGGTTACTTGTTCACCTAGGTGGTGGTTCTCTACGAACTCTCCTTCTCACACATACGCATACATTTGACAGCGACAGGCCCCAAGCGAGATGGCGGTAAGCGAGCAAAGCGAGACCACGGATGTGGTCATCTCTGGATGCGGACCTGTGGGTGCTATGCTATCCGGCTACCTGGGTCGAATGGGTATTCGAAATGTCGTTCTGGAGCGTGAGCCTGATATTACCACCGATCCTCGAGCCATAGCTCTGGACGAAGACGGGATCCGTCTTCTCCAGGGCTTGGAAATATACGACAAGATATACTCCGAGATTGGAAGCTGTACGCACCCGTTGCTGCAAAGTGTCCCTCGAGAATTGAGACACTCTGTTAACACCCGTGTCTAGGTATGAACAAGTTCTTATTCATCGGCGGCACCGAGACCGACTTCAGCGTAAAACCATTTATGCAATTTGACTATGACACAGTCTGTATAATATCACCATTCCATGACCATCAGGATCTGACAAAAATTGTAGACTGAAGGGGGCACTGGCCACGTCGGCTTCATATGTCACAAGCAGCCGGTCATGGAAAAGTATTTGCGAGAAGTCATGGCCTCGTCCAAATTCTGCGAGCTCCGGACATCGTGTGTCGTAAATGAGATATCGGAGGACGAACAGTGGACATACTGCAGCTACAAGGACTCGGCCGGCAAGCAAAAGCAGATTCGATCTCGATTCCTCGTTGGCGCAGACGGCAAAACCGGTTTCGTTCGAAAACAATACCTAGAGCCGTTGGGAGTCAAGATGGAGCGAGCCCACAAGTCAGCAACCCCCGAAAAACCTGCGCCAATTACATCTATGCTGACAGAATGGTATCCAGCATGTTCTACGAGGAAACATGGGTGGCTCTCAACTGGAAACTCACACTTCCCACACCAAGCACCCATCCTGATTTCCCCCTTTGGGCCCTAGGCTATACCCCAGAGCAGGTATACGATTTATACTTCCCGAAAGACTTCCGTTTCATCTGCAATCCGAACAGAGCCGCCGTGGCCGGTCGATTTGGTCCGCCAGCAGAGAGACTTTGGCGATTCGAGTACGTGGTGCTGAAGGGCGAGGATGGTCACGATATGGCCAGCGTGGAGAACTTGAAGAAGATCATATACCCTTACCTCACGCATCCCGGCCACCGTTATACGTATGAATCCTGAGGCATCCCTAAACTTCCTTCTCTCAGGTTGCTAACAAGGATCGATCTGAACAGCTTATTAGAAGATGTGGCTTTCCCGGACGACTGTATTACGGTGCTTCGCTCCCGGCCATTCACCTTCTCTGCCCGCAGCTGCAACCGATGGGCACAGGGTCGAGTCATTCTGTGCGGTGACGCCGCGCACGTATTTCCCCCATGTAAGTCTTTCCCGGAACCAGGATCTTTCGACCAATTTCCGAAGTTCCGACAGCTCAAGGCTGACACCCACCTCTTTGACCCACCGTAGTTGGCGCACAAGGCATAGCATCCGGCTTCCGCGACGCCGACTCCCTAGCCTGGCGACTCGCCCTGCTATGTCGGTCCCCGACCCAGACCCTCGACTTGTGCTCGCAGGTGTTAACTGCCTGGTACAAAGAGCGGCAGCAGCAACTCGAGAAATCGCTCGCATCCACGATCGAGAACGGCGAGTTCGTCAACGAGACCGACCCCTGGAAGCTCTTTGCCCGCACTTGGTACTTCTGGGCCATGTCGTTCTTCCCCAGCTGGCGTCGAAAAATGCGTCTGGGTCAGAGGCGTGAGGGCATGATCCGCTATCAGCACCAGTCGGGGATGCCGTTCATGCCAGAGTTTCACGGCGGTCGTTGCCTTCCTCAGGTGTTCTGCAAGCGACTGGACCAGACTGATTCGACAGTCTTGTTTACGGATGATGTGATCATCAACACTTCATCTGGACGCCTCTTCCAGCTGTTTGTCTACTTGAAGTCCATGGCTGAGCTCGCCGCCGCCAAAGAGGTCATTCGAGATATTGAAGACATCTCGCTGGGCGAGTTCAAGATAGCTGACGTGAGATATCTCGTTGAAGATGCGTCCGGGGATTTGTCGGCATACGCAAAGGAGGATATGTCGTCTATTTTTCAGATCGCCAGCGGTGAGGACTTCGCGACGTCGCCGCTCTGCGATTTTCGGCCTCTTCCGCACTTTTACGACCCGAAGCGGCTAGGAGCCGAAATTGGAGGGAGCAGTTTCGCTATTGTCAGGCCCGACCGCTTTGTGTATGCAGCATGCTCTGGTAGAGTGGATCTGGTGACGGCGGTTCAAAACGCCGTAGCGTACTTACATAGATGATCTAATTTCAGCCCACTTGTCACACAGCAATTGACGACGCTTGGAAGGACTGCGGACGGCATGATATTGAAAATTGGTATAAGCGAACGCTACTCTTGTGGTCTGTGAGACCCTGGGCGAGGCACAAGTTGCACGTGTTGGCGCGAGACCTGCAATGACTATCCCGATGAGCAGGGGACTTTCAGGTGAGACCGTTCGACAAGTATACCCCTAATTCCCTAAGGTCGAGGGATAATGTTGATGCCGTTTTCACCTCCAACGCTCTTGCTTCCGTCCGAGCCCTGCGAGGAGATTCGTCAGTCACACTGTTTGTATCCTGCGCAGTTACGAGGGGCATGGCATGCAGCGTACCTGTGTAATACCAAGGTTTCCTCCGAGGTTCTTGGCCTGCCCATCAGCCCCTACGGTAATCCCAGATTCTTCGGAAAACTGCTCTGATTCTTCGACAGCCTTGTTAGGTGCGGCCTCTTTGGCAGGTGCCTCAGCAGCAGGTGCCTCAGCAGCAGGTGCCTCAGCAGCAGGTGCCTCAGCAGCAGGTGCCTCAGCAGCAGGTGCCTCAGCAGCAGGCGCCTGTTCAGGTACTGCCTCTGTAGGTGTCTGTCCAGGAGCCACCTCTGCGGGCGCCACCTGTTCGGGAACTGCCTCTGTGGGGACGCCCTCTGGCGTGACAGGCTGTCCAGTCTCGGCGGTCTCCCCAGTCCCAGCAGGTGCAGCACCTTGACCAGGTGGCTTGTTACCCGTGGCGCCATTGGCAGCATTTAAGAAGGATTCTAGTGCAGACTCTCCGGTAGCAGGCGTCTCGGTAGCAGGCGTCTCGGTAGCTGGCGCTTCGGTAGCTGGCGCTTCAGTAGCTGGCGCTTGAGGGGCTGCCACTTCAGGGGCTGCCACCTGAGGAGCAGCGACTTCTGGAGCTGGCGCTTGGGGAGCAGCGACTTCAGGAGCGGGAGCCTGGGTAGCTGGTGCTTGATTATTCCCGCCACCTCCTAGTGTCAGAACACCAGGGATGTTGATTCCGCCGCCATTCCCATTGCCACCGGCCGGAGCAGCTTCAGTGGTGCTGTTTCCCGCAGCCGCAGCACCTGGTTGGCCGCCACCGCCGCCGCCGCCGATAGTCACGCCGCCGGGCAGGGTGAGTCCGCCGCCGTTGCCTCCAATGCTGATCTGGCGTTTCATGGGCCGCGGAAGGGCGCGCAGGTAGCTTGACACTTGGAGGCTGGAGCCGCCCTGAGTGAGACGAGGTATGAAATCAGTGATCGTGTGTCTGGGCTTGGGGTCGTGGCAGCCTGGAGAGGAAAAGAGGAGGGTTACATACCGTGAATGCAAGGGCTGCCTCATTTTGGACCAGAAGGGCCAGAAGGGCCGAGGAGACATATTCGAACCTCATATTTGCGGAGACAGAAAAGTAGAAGACCGGTCAACGGCGAGTATTAGAACAACGATTCGGGAAATGGAGCTCAGCTCAGCTCAGCTTTGAGGTTTGGAAAGGCAGGATGAGCTTCAAAATGAAGTGCTAGATGACAGGAACCGATCCAAGCTCCAAAATGAACTGGAGCCAGACCTGGCTATAGACCCCTTACTCATCCAAACTTGCGCATGCAAACATTTTGAGAATAGATCATATATGCAACAGCTGTGCATAGTCGGCCTAACTTCCGCGACCCACTTGGCAGTTGGCGAAGGAACTCCGACACAAACTGCTCTGGCGATACCAGGCATCCGGTTGCGAAGCGACAAGGGCTGCCGCCACCAAAACTTGCCAGAAAGCCACAAAATCCCTTCATCTTGTTAAATCGGTTGCGACAGCCACTTTCTGCTACGTGTTAGTAAAAGATGGGACGACGTCCCCAGCCGCTTGGCGGTCGTTCTTTCGAAGCTTTGCTGAGCATCTTGGCATCAGTGTCAAGTCTTGCCCAGCCCCTTTTCGGTAGTCTCAGATCGCCCAGTAAATACACTTGGCGTTAGAGAGATCGGGAAACCGCTGTGGTGGGTCGAGGATGATGTCGAAACGATTGACGACAGTCGTAATTTTTTTAATTTTTTTCCTGTGATTCACTGCGCTAACTGTCAACCCGGTTCTTTGCTAGCCTCATGTCAGCCTTGTCACATTCATTGCGGCGACCCAGGGCTTCCAGTAATTTTCGATGCCATGCGGGAAATTCCAACCAGTCCAATTGTAATTCGTCAAGCTCCAGGTGTCTGCAACTCCCTGCGCCCCAGAACGGATTCGGTAACTCCCTGCCAGCGCCCACATGCTCCACCCCACCCCATGCTTCTTGGTGAACTGCTGGAGACAGCTCTGCAAGGTGTCGTTGTACATGGAAACATCCTGATTGTGTCCAAACTCGGTTAGCAGCACTGGCGTGAGACGTTGTGCTGGCGGACAGTCATTGGTGATGTTACAGGCGGCGGGCGGGTCAATCCCCAGAGCGTTGAAGCCGTTCCGGTAAAGGCCGGCTTCGATTATTTCACACGTCCCGGTGTCGACATCCTCACTGGACCCGTACAGATGCAGCTCCCACACCAACTTGTCCGCCCAGGCATAGCTGTCCAGGTCGAAGTAGACCGGGTCTCGTCGGTTTGCGTCGCGGACGGCCGTGCATTTGTAGCATGGAGCAGTCAGGAGATTCTTCTTGGTCGTGAGGGCAGACAGGTCTTCGTCATACTGTAACCCGGACCAAGTAATCAGAACATCGGGATTTGCCTCGTGGATGGCATCACAGCCGGCCGTCATATTGCCAACCAAAGTCTGCCAGTTGTAGTAGAGCCCGGTGTTGTTCCACGACTCTCGCAACTCGTTCCGAAGAGACATGGAGACGATATTGGGGTGGGCTTTCGCCCAGCCCGCGACATACGAGATTCCTCTCAGCCAGTTGGTCGTGTTGAAGGCCAAGTCGCCGAACCACGCGTTGCCATCGACGTGCGAGCAGCACCACTGCGCTTTGCTCATGTGCACATCGGGATGAACGAAGATGCCTTTCTGGGCGGCAATTCTGGTAATGTCGGACCAGATCTCGAATCGAGTGGTTTCTCGGGTCCAGGTAGGATTCTTGGCCACGATCTCGTTTGTAATCTTGGTTCCATTGACGTATCCCAAAGCCTGAATCATGGCGACCTCCAAAGGCACGTCTGAGCCGTCGCGATCGTATATTTGATCCACCATCTCGATGGCGTAGCCCCTAGCACGGCAGATGTGAGTATACGAGCGTCTCGACAACAAGACAGAACAGGACAGTGCTTACATCCTGATGAAGTTGAAGCCGACACTTGCCACGTTATCGAGGATCTCCTCTGCCGAGACCCATTCCAAACCCTCTGGTACCATCGTCTCAAGGCTGAGCGGCCAATTGACGCCTGCCCAGGTAATGACGTCGCCACGACTGTTGACGATGTCTCGTCCCTTGGTGCTGAAGGGGCCATACGGCCACGCTGATGAGTTCTCAGCCCTTGGCTGGCCATGGCGCGTCTCATCGACAGACGACCATCGTGGCTCGACTGGATGTTGTGGCAATCTGATGTGGTCCAGCGCCGTGACTGCTGCCAGGAAACATGGCAGGATGCAGGGTAACAACATGATCTCCAGCTTTCTATAGATTCAGGCCAAGCAGAGTTGAATTGACTGTTGCCCAGCTGAAAGTGAAAGTCACGTTGCGGTAGACGGCGACTCCATTATACCAAAAGCAACGTTGAGAGCGGCGCACGTTATTGGTGCGGCTGGCTTGCATCGGTTCTCCTCAAAGTCTGGGCCCGGGGTCATGATGCCTGAATGCTCGGTCATCGACTCCCGAGGTCATCGTGACCGCCGGAGCGAGGAAGGCTTTCAGAAGGTGAACCTTGGAAGGCGCGGAGCTGATAGCCAAAAGAACACGAGAAGCGCAGCACTGAACATGGTCTTATACAGCAAAAAGTTCACCTCTGCCTTGCATAGGTACCTCAGCTGAAATTGGGCAGTGCTTGGTGAGTGGTGATGATTGTGTCATGACAGAGGTTCGGGATTGTGGCGGATGAAAGAAAACAAACACAGTGCGCACAGTCTGTTGAAGCAGTGCTTGGCCTAGGCACCCTTGGTGGCCAGGCACCGAGGCCCTGGAATCACAGTCGAGTCTTGTGATGCGGACACTGTGTTTGGCGACCCCTGCCGCATCGCTGCACGCTAAATCCGTCCGGTACGTAGGCTATTAGGTAAGGTATGTCCACGGGTGGTATATCACGAAGATCAAACCGTATCTCTCGAACAATTTACATCGACGAGACATAGCGATGCTCATTTCCTTTCGTGAATCTGTTAGTCTGTAAGCAGTACGCGACTGTCTGTTCTGCCAAGTAAAAATGGCCTCCACATCCTCCATTCTCAATATCACTGATCCCGCCATCCGCCAACCCCCTCCAGGCCAGGTCCGGCCCTATCCATCGCCGACCAGCACCGGGAGGGTTCCTTTCAGCGTTGCCTCTCATAACGACGTCCAGTCTGAGACTTGGTATGCTCTTTATGGCACCCTCACTTCAGACAATGTCCCGCTTATCGTACTCCATGGCGGGCCAGGAGCTACGCATAACTACCTGAAGACACTGTCATTGCTCTCGATCGGGCCCAATGCTCGTCCTGTCATCCTGTACGACCAAATAGGCTGTGGCAACAGCACCCGCTTCCGTGACCGCAGAGAAGACAACAGCTTCTGGCAACCGCAGCTCTTCATCGACGAGCTGAATAACCTTGTTGCACATCTTTCCATCAAGACCTTTGATGTCCTCGGCCAAAGCTGGGGTGGAATGCTAGGCGCTCAATATGCCACGACGAGGCCTGCTGGGCTAAGGAAGTTGGTCATTGCAGATAGCCCTGCTGATATGGGCACTTGGGTGGCTGTTGCCAACGAGATGCGGACTTTGCTGCCAAAGGATGTTCAAGAGACGCTGACGCGGTGCGAAGAGGAGGGTAGGACCGATAGTGAGGAGTATGAAGCGGCTGTGCTGGAGTTCTACAAGTGGTTTGTGGTCAGGGTGGACCCCATTCCGAAGGAGTTCGTGGAGACGATGGAAAATTTGAAGGAGGATGACACGGTCTACTACACCATGGTGAGTGGGCCATAGCCTCTTATACGGCTTTCTTGCCGCTGACGAACATGTAGAACGGCCCGTCTGAATTCCATGTCATCGGCAACTTGAAGACCTGGGACATCAGGCCGGAGCTGAGCAAGATCCAAGTGCCGACATTGCTCATCAACGGCAAATTCGATGAAGCACAAGATGTTGTGATGGAGCCATTCTTCAAAAGCATTAAGAGCCCGGTCAAGTGGGTTAGGTTTGCGGAGAGTAGCCATCTCCCCCAGCTCGAAGAAACGGAAGACTTTATGCTTACTGTTGGCAAATTTCTGGCCGAGGGCTAGGCTTGACGGCTGGACTTTCGGTCCAGGACGGAACGTCATGAGTGGCTGTAAGCAGCACCATTTTGGCTGCGAAGAAGGCTCACCATGATTGAGTTCTCACCAGAGGCCGCTAGTCAATGTAGCAAGAGCACGCTCTCTGTCCTTCTCCGCCTTAGCGTTTGCCTCCATTCGCCTCTGTGCTTCTTCGAGGTCTTCCCGCGGGTATGTCGTCGCACGATCATTCACCATCATGACCCACTCCGACTTTTTGTCACCAAACGAACCCTCCTCACCATCATCCCACGGCATTTCTTGGAGTCCGGCCAGTCCGGCCCGGATCCATCCAACGTCGACCACGCGAAGAACTTCGATGCCATGCAATGGTCCTGGTTGCAGTGGAAGAAGTCCACGTTCGGGTATTTCTTGTGGTTTGCCGGGGCGGTCTTGCGGACGAGGTAGCCTGCGCCATGTGGGCACTCGGGGCATTGGAACTTCTCGTCGACGGCTTGGGCAGGTGCCGAAGGTGGGACGCTGGTCTTCCGCTTTGGCTGCGAGGACGTTGCGGATATTGTCGCTCCCTGGCTTGCAGCTTCACCGAGGCAGCCACTTTCGACTTCGACGGCGTCTTTGTGACACGGCTGTTAATGGTCCGGGTTGCTGCTGGCGGGTGTCTCAGCTGTGTTTGCAGAATGTGCATTTTTCATCGCTCGGAAACGCATACCTGGGCTCATGGCCTTCTTTTCCTTCTTTTCGGGGGCGGCCTTGACCATTGTGGGCTGTTTATTAAAGACTTTGGGCTCGTTGCAAGAGCGGCATTAGTTGACGGAGACAGCTTTTCGAGATGCAAGACTTGCAACGATTGAAAAAGCAGACCAGCAACTGACCTTGAGTTCCTTGATTCAGGTGCGTACCCGACTCGCAGACGGACGAAGACTCGACAGCTGGCAAACTAGGCGGAACCACTGAACACAACTGAATTTAATTTGTTGCTAATGTGCAGAGCGACGTCAGCTGGCTTGTGGAAGACGTGCCATTGGTATGGAAGCCACGAGGCAAAGTCACTTTCCGGCAGCTTGCTAACCTCCTGCTCAAGCTTCTGCCCGTGACTACAGATTCTGATAGCCAGTCTGGTTGCCTGCAATGACAGTGAAACTCGGGATTCAACACATGCCATGCACTTATTACAATCTGTGAAGATACTACGCTAAGCGCTAGCCACCACCACTCACTCACACCCGATCCACCGGCCCAAAAGCCAGATACAACGGATCCAGCACCCGATCCACAAGCCATAAGCACCCATTCGACCCACAAATCTCCGCCTCGATCACTGCGTTATTCACCCTCACCGCTCCATCCATCTGGCTCGCCGTGACATTGATCCGCGTAAACGTACTCGTCAGCGGCACCACGCCCCCCGCGAAGTCCAGATTCGCCAGCCTCGCCCCGCCGCCGCTCATCAGCGTGGTGCTGTCCAGCAGTCCGAAGCTAAACAGCACCAACGACAGCGCCTGGTTCGACGGCGCCAGCGACGCTTCCGTGGTGCCCGGCGGCGCGGCGCCGAACGCGGCGTTGGACGGCGCGATGAAGACTTGCGGCGGCGTCGCAGCGGGGGAGAAGAGCCGCAGGCGGCTGGTGAGGAGGTCTGGCTGCAGGGCGAGGAGGATGCCGCGGAGGATGGTGAGGCGCGCGTCAGACAGCAGTATATCCGCGATGGTGCCGAGTTCGTCGGAGGTTGGTGGCGGGGATGGAGTGGTGGCGTTGCTGATGCCGAAGTAGCCCGTGAACGGGTTGAGGACCTGGTCGATTTGGTGAATGATGCCGTTGGAGGCGGGGGAGTCAACGGCTGTGAGTTGCGCTTGGGAGTTGATGAGGAAGGCGGTGCTGGTGTCTGTGACGGTGAGTGGGAAGCCTTCGATGGCCTCGACGGGTGAGGCGGAGACGACGTCTGCGGAGGTGAAGAGGCCCTCGGCGATGTGAGTTCGCAGGACCGACTCTAGGATGGAGTAGGCGGGTGCTGCAGTGAGTGCGCCCACTAGGCCCGGATAAATCTTTGCGAAGGCCTGTGGAGATGGTCAGCAAGGGTCGTTATGAGCTAAGGAATCCAGTCTGTGGCTTTGTGTCTCTCACATCGTTCGTAGGCACAAAGGCTGTGTAGTTCCGCCCGTCGAGAGCTGAGTTGAAGCGCTCCTCGAGAGCTGGATTTGGCTGATTGCCGCCGCTTGCAGTAACTACGGTTGAGAATGTGGACAGCTCGGGGATAGTGGCTATGGTTGACAGCAGCGGTTGGTCCTGGGCATTAGCTACAGCCAACAGTGCCACGATGATATTCAGCGGTATTGGAAGAGAGCGCATTGTCGCCGATGAAGGTGTGACTTCTGAAAATGCAGCTGGTGTTGGCAACTACGACTTCAATGGTGCGTCCTAATGCTCTAGTAGTATACTCCGTACAAGAGATGCACAGCACTTAAGTCTTCTTAACCTTGAACAGATGATCTGCTAAAAGCTTCAACCTTCAAATCTAAAAGAGGCGACGTTTGTACTAGTACTGTGCGTGCGGTCGAGTGAAGGTAAAATAAACCTTGTGCTAGCTGGATTGTGAGGCATGGATTGGCTGCGTCGTGGTCCTGCTTACCCTGTCCGCACAAACTCGAGAGGCTATATCCGTAAACGTGACCTCATCTCCCTGACCAGGGAAGCGCGAGAGTCTATGTAGGGGTCCAAGGTTTGGAAGATCGTGGACGATTTGCGAGATCCTACTTCGTATGGTAGCCCTGTTTAGAACTTGGCAAAATCTAGCAATTCACAGACACCTCGCAATTAGGAAAGCCGCGAGCCATTCCGTCCGCCGAGACCGAGCACCAGGGCGTGGTAGCATCATAGTGCAGCATTGAAGCCTGGCTGAAATCTGGACGAACACGAGCAATGCCTAACCGAGTTCAAGCGGCTCATATTCCAGTGCCAAGTCTTCAGATCTAAGGACGACCGAAACTCTGAATTCGCCCAGTCATCCCGTCCTCCTTACTATCTGCTGTCCAGGCTCCTTCAATGAAGCCTTTTCTTGCGACCTCTGCAATAATGCCCCCTTCCATCGTTCCCAAGTTATCGCCGCCTTCTCCCCTGGCTATGGCCTCCTCTGACCCAATACGGCAACAATGGACCCTCAACGATACAGCCCGCATCCTCGACCCTCTCTTGTATTGTGTCCTTGCTCCAAATCGCCAGCCACTTGACTACGTGTCAACCTTCCCAGGTGACGCCTTCAACCATGGCAGCTCTGTTTTGCCGCGTCGGCCTCAGCGCGTGAGCGCAGACATGCGCGGCGCAGCGCACGACGGTCCGGCTTGCACTGCTAAAATGTCGAGGGAAAGGGAGCAGTGGCAAAATGCACGTCCACGGGAAGTTCCGCACGTGCCTTGGTTTGTCCCTACAGCCTCAGTGCCGGTTAACCTGGGGTGATGTCGACGTTTAAATTAAGTTTGTTTTTTATGTGGAGAAAGCTTGTCACGCAGGGCAGACGTTCAAGCTACCTAGAACAGGGCAGCGACCAAACTTCCCGCCCCCGATGGCGTTGTCGACGCCATCAATAAGAGACGGGCACATCTGAGTCGGTGTTGGAATGTGGATATTTGCTTTGGATAACTGTCTTTCAGTTTGAAGAGAGATACCCAGCTTGCTGTCGGGCATCCTTGGTCCCGCACAGCGAAGCTGTGCCAACATCCTATCTCTCCAAATGCTTCGCCGAGATAAATGCTGTCGCCGCCATGCAATGTACGCTCTCATGAGAATCTAATACGCCACGACCGCTGATTCCAAGGGTTCCCTCTGTGCCTCCCATGCGAGCCAGTCTGACCTTGTCGTCGGTAGTAGTCCCATTGCATTGACCTTGTATACTCCCACCGCTAAAGCCACGAACTGCATAGCGACGTATGCCAGCTTGACCTGCAGCATCTTGCCTTTGTTTGTGTCCGTCTCGAACCTCTCGAATGCTTGCGCGGTGCTGAACAGGCCGACGATGGGGTTTTTAAACGCCATAAAGACCATCATTATGCTGAAAATTTGGAGGGTGTTGCCGGTCATGTACATCATGAAGGCTGTCATTGGCAAGCTCTTGACGGGGGCGAGGGCAACCTCCCAGGCCTTCTTCAGCTTGAGTACGTCCATTTCCTCGGGTGTTGCCTGCTTGCGCGGTTTCGCATCTTTGGAGACATCCTTCTTCTGCATCGAGACATGTTAGTCATACGCGTAGACTATCATTGGGGTGGCTTTGCAAACCTTAGAGCTGCCAGAGGCCTGGGATGGGAAGCCTGGGGGATCCGGAATGCCGGCGGCTTTTGACTTGTAGGCAGGTGGCGAGTTGAGGTCAGAGACCCATCGCGGAGTCTCTGATTGTGTTTTGAGTTCCGACATGGTGCTACTGTCAGGTGAGGTGTGTAGGCGAACGAGGTGGGTTGTTGTCGTTGTGCTGTTGGTGTAGGTTGCAGGTTGTCAATCGAAGAAAGAAGGCTTGACGTCGGAGCTGCTGTGGATCTGACAGCTTGCCGAGCCGTTGTAAAAGTGGGCCGTGCACAGGCCCTGAACTCGCGCCGATCCCTCTCGACAGGGAGTTGCTTTCAGGGGTTCACGGCCCAACGACGCTTCTTAGTAATGACACGCGCTGAGTGTCGACGTTCTTCAACAAGCGACACCTTCAAACGTCGAACTGTTCACCACCGACGTAGCAGTCATCTTATCAGTACCGACCCAGCCACTCAGAAGGCACCAACCCGAAACCTATTTACAGCACAAACACGAGCGCTTGGCGACACACTGCAGCTTGTCAACGGCGGTGCCCATCCCCTCGAAGATCCGAGACATTGCACGACGACGACTCGATCGTACACACGCGCGCACACTCACACCGAGTGTACTGAGGCTTTCCTCGGCGCCACATCAGGGTGCTTGCTACTTGCGTATTGCTAGCTGGCCCGTGGCCACGGAACTGAGCGCAGACGGCCGTGAACTACACCATTCTTAGCCACTTGCGGACCTGGCCCAGTACGTCGGGTTTCCGATACAGAAGCAGCACGGCTGAAGCCGAGGGCCCAGACGAAGGAGTGAGGGGTCTGGCAGACCTTCACCGGATTGGACATTCAAGTGCGCCTATTCTGACTGCTGCATGCCACCCGCCCATCCAAAACACGTCGTCGCCAATTACAAGGTGTGCTCGAAAGGCCCCGGCGCAGAGCCCGTCTGGTGGAAGGGGGCCATTTAGTGTTCACGCGAATCGGTCGACGTAACGCCCAGAAGCCCACCTGCAGCCACACACATCTGGTCGGTCATCCTACACACCACCATCATGGCCAGCGCTCAAGGAGGAGGGGATTCAAAGCTGTTTGCTCGGGTAAGCTCGACCCTTCCCTTCTGTTTCCCCTAAATCTTGATATCGCCTCCTTGTCGTTATCTATGCTCTTGTCCGTTGTCTCTCTTGGCCCACCGCCGCCTCTAGCAAGTCTCGGCTGTGCAGGCCATGTCTTAGACTCCCATTTCCCTTGTTCGCCATTACATATCGTATATCTATTTACTTCCTTGCCTCTCCTACCTTGCTACGATCGTCTGAGCCTTCGAGCTCCTGGAGTACGAGCAACAATGACCCCAGCCCGTAGCCCAACATCATGTATCTGGCATATTTACCACCGGGAGCCAACTCCAGTGATGGCCATTTCCACTCACGCATTAGACAACAGGGCAAGGTGGCAGAGCTCCGCCTCGAGCTGAACAGCGGCGGCAAAAAGGACAAGAACCACTCCGTCAAGAAAGTCGCCCTGAAAAAGATTGTCGCAAATATGACCATGAGCAATAACGACATGGTCGCCCTTTTCCCCGACATCATCGCCTGCATGAACATACCGAGTCTCGAGATCAAGAAGATGTAAGAGCTAGGGTGCTTGGGGACGAGTGGTGCATGGACACATGCTGATAGAGAGTTACTGCAGGTGCTTTTTGTTCTTGGTGAACTACGCCCGGATGCGCACAGAAATCGCTGTCAAGGCGATACCCGTGTTGGAACATGTGCGTACAATCTCGAGTACCAACGTGGGAGGGTGATGCACGGAAGAACTGACGTTTCACCAGGACATGGAAGACGCAAATCCACTGGTTCGAGCGCTCGCCTTGCGCACCGTGTCCTACATCCACGTCCGAGAATTCGTCGAGGCTACGGTTCCACTTGTGAAGCGGCTCTTGCAAGATCTGGATCCATACGTGCGCAAAACGGCAGCGTTTTGTGTCGCGAAACTCTACGACCATGATAGGCACATGGTGGAGCGGTCTGATCTTATCGACAGGCTGAATTCGCTTCTGAGGGATGACAACCCGACTGTTGTTGCGAGTGCCTTGGCGAGTCTGATGGATATATGGGAGCGGAGTGATGCGATCAAGCTTACTATTGACTACTCGAATGCGTCCAAAATGGTGGCAATTCTGCCGGACTGCTCAGAGTGAGTTCCAGTCCTTCGAATATTTCCATCGAATACTAACAAGCAAGCAGATGGGGCCAAACCTACATATTAGAGGCTCTCATGTCATACGTCCCCCAAGAGTCGGGCGAAGCTCTTCTGCTCGCCGAGCGCATATCACCACGCCTGTCACATACAAACTCTGCGGTGGTTCTCACCTGCATCCGCGTCATCCTCTATCTCATGAACTACATCGGCGACGAGAAGCAAATAGCAGCTCTCTGCCGGAAACTTTCTCCACCTCTGGTGACTCTGCTGGCCAAGGGTCCCGAGGTTCAATATCTTGCCCTGCGCAATGCACTGTTAATGCTCCAGAGACGACCAGATGTACTGCGGAACGACATTCGAGTGTTCTTCTGCAAGTACAACGATCCGATCTATGTCAAGGTCACCAAGCTGGAGTTGGTTTTTATGCTCGCAACCGAGAACAATATCGACGAGGTGCTGACGGAGCTGCGGGAATACGCAACGGAAATCGACGTTCATTTTGTGCGCAAAGCAGTCCGCGCCATCGGCAAACTCGCCATCAAAATCGAGCCAGCAGCGAGAAGATGTATTAATCTTCTCCTGGAGCTCGTCGCCACCAAGATCACATATATCGTGCAGGAGGCTACTGTGGTCATCCGAAATATCTTCCGCAAGTACCCCAACCAGTACGAGTCGATCATCGGAACGCTGTGTGAGCATTTGGACAGCCTGGATGAGCCAGAAGCCAAGGCGGCCATGGTATGGGTTATTGGCCAGTACGCCGATCGCATCGAGAATAGTGACGTGCTGCTGGAGGATTTCCTGTTCACATTTGCCGAGGAACCGGTTGAAGTCCAACTAGCGCTTCTGACCGCCACCGTGAAGCTTTTCATCCAGAGACCGACAAAGGGCCAAGAGCTCGTCCCCAAGGTGCTGAAGTGGGCCACCGAGGAGACCGATAACCCCGATCTTCGCGACCGAGCCTATATGTACTGGCGCCTTCTATCAACCGACATCAACGCCGCAAGACAAATCGTCATGGGCGAAAAGCCTCCCATCACCGCCGAGTCGGAGCGCCTCGACCCCGCAACCCTCGAAGAGATGTGCCTCAACGTCGGCACGCTCGCGACTGTCTACCTCAAGCCCGTGCAGACCGTATTCCGCAACGCGCGCCCGCGACGGCTCCAAGACTCGCCCTGCCTGCAGCGACACAGCCTGCCCGCCGGCTCGTACCCCCTGGCGGGTTTCGACACCAACAAGACGCTGAGCCAGTTCGGACTCGGCAACCAGCCGGCCGACCTGGACCCGCGCCAGCGCGCTGCGGCGGCGGGTCCCGCTACTGATGGGGGCAATCTCGCGCAGGCGGTGAATGATGCGGATGCTTACTTTGCGGGTGTGGGGAGCCAGCAGATGCAGGCGATGCGGATTCAGGATACAGAGGGCGATACTTTTGGCGGCACGGGCCATGAGTCTGGCTATGTGGTCAATCAGTATGCGCCGCAGCAGGTGCTGCAGCCTGCGCAGGGTGTTGGGTCCAATGGGGATCTGTTGTTGTTCTAAGGTGGTTGGTAATGCACGCGGTGGGTGCAGTGGTCTTTTCAGGGTAAATATTGAATGTCAGTTGATGTCACAGCTTGGTAAGCTAATTACAGGTCATGTATAGATAGCATGGAGCGATTTTAATAAGCACGATCTCCCCATTTGTACTAACGATTGCCGTTTCTTCAGCCGGTGAACACTAACCTGTTAAATTGCTTTCTATAAAGGACTCAAAGGGCTCGCCTTATCTGCCACAACCTACAACAAGCCATGCATCAGGAGCGGGCACAACATCTTCGCCGGTATAATTCATTAAACAAAGCTAGTACAAGCACAAAGCTTTGTTTCGATGAATAGGTTGCTCACTATATGAGTTCAACTTTGCCTTGAGAAAGAGATCAAAACTAGCTGATTCTCACCAGGAACTCCTCATGTGATGTGTGGAGAGAACACCTCCTTGGGAAGATTAGGCCGAAGCTACCTCTTGCCAAATGAGAAACACCATGACACAACACCCGAAGTATTCCTAAAAGGTATATTCCTATAGCATGAATACAGAAACAAGCCCCTATCCCTCAATCATCTTTTCCCGATGCCTAGGTGTCTTGATACTGCAGACGCCAGCGTAGCTCTCCCATCCCACGTCAAAGCCCTAGAACTCCATTCCAAGGATGCCATGCCTAAATGCCTTTCGCACACTCTTGCCATGCAAATAGACAGTGTTACGTCGAGTGTCCAGTCTTAAAGCATTACCTGAAGCCAGAACATGCCCATCGGAAAGATGATAGAGACCAGCTGAATATCGACTAAGAATGTGTTGACTCCTGAAGTAGTCATAGTGACAGGGTCTGATCCTAATCTAGTGCTTTCTGGTAAAGCAATAAAGAGGGACTCAATAATAGTGGTGGTTATAAGCTGTAGAATAGTGGTTATATTATAGATAGGAATAAATTCAGAATAGGAAGGTTCAATGGTCGAGGGCCTAGCTGAATAGCTAGGGGAAAGCGGTGTAATAAGAATTAAAGGGGGTTTAGAAGGAATTTCTATATCTATAATGCTGGCTAGGTTAATTTAATAGCTGCTAAGGGCTATAATTAGAGTATATATAGTCGCTAGGATATCTGAGGTGCTATATATCAGGAAGGTACTTGAAGTGCTACTGCTAAGGATTGGGATTAAGGAGTTAATCTTTGCAATTTATTATATAGATGCAATAGCAGCGCTAGTAGCGTTTTGGGTGCTTGATTAAAGAGGTGTTATAATGGTGGTGTAGTGCAATAAAGAGTTGCTACTATATGGTAATTGAGTAGTATAGCGAATAGAAAGCATAGCAGTGATATTAGCCCAAGCGATAGCTTTGGTAGTCTTAGGGGTGGATAGAGATTAAGGAGTAGTGGTTATATCGGCATTAATAATAATGATATCTGTGAAAGTGACAGGGAGGAGAGTTCGGTGCTAGAGCGGGCTTTTGTTGTTATTATGTATCTTAATGCTAGCCATTATCAGATAGATTTCAATTGCGCGGCCTGTAGTGGAAAGGATATTAGAGGCTGCGGCAGTAGGGCCAATGGTGGTGGGAGCAGTGCTATAGATTTGGTCATTAGCAGGAGGGTATAGGCCTAAGCTTAAAATCAGCTTTGGTTGCTATCACTATGGCTTTGTGTAAGAATTTCTTATAGAAGATGGCAATGGTGCTAGTAGAATAGGTTGAGGTATTGTAGGCAGGAGGTATATAGATTGGAATTGGAGTAAAGTGTCAGTTAAGATTATGGAGATTAAGCTGAGTTAGTGTTATGTAAGTTTATTTACTACTTTCCTTCCCATTAGCAAAGACACCCATGATATAGCTGACCAAGCCCAGAAGGACTAGGTGCCAAGTCCGCATTGTGATGGCGGTGAGGAGTAGTTCGTAGAGTTGAATGTGAAGTGAAGAGTATGCTGGTGCACAAGATGCTGTCTAAGGGATTGAGAGGTTTGAAGTACTAGTGACTTTATCCTGAAGAATGGCTGAAAATGAGAATCATCGACAAAAGACTGTCCGTGAATGATGTCCAATGGAGAATGGGAAGGAGAAGGGATAGTTGGTGGATGTGGTCGAAGAAAGAGGTTGTAGACGAAGTCACGTCAAGACGTACCTCCTTGAATTGGCATTCTTCAAGCCAAAGGGCGCTGGCCATTCTTAGCCACCTGCCCTGCTAAAGCTGGAGGAACTCCCTACTTGGGGACAGTGACTTGGGAATATCATATTCTTTATCTGCTTTGCCTATCGGGTTATCCTTTCCTAGCAGAGGTTGAGCCCGACCATGAACGATTATTAGGTATAGACCATAATAACTAGCAAAAAGAACAGCTACATTCAAAAGATACTACCCAGATGGATGCTATATAACTACCCATTAACCTTGTAATCCTGAAGGTTATATATATATATACAGAAGAAAAGATGTTATGCATGACCACTATATTCGAGACCTTCTTGCTCTATTAACCGATATGACCTAAAACCGGTTCAGCTTTTGCTGCACATTCGGGTTACCGCTGACGCTACATCTCTATGCGGACAATCTTATACGCAAGGACATCATAAGCCTCTCTTTTGGATGGCCAGCGGTGACCTGAGCCTCGCTATCCTGGACACCAATGCACTCAGCAGCTTAGGCCCTGTTACTAGATGCCTGGTGGTTTCTCATATAACCTATAGCCTTCATGATTCTCCAGACACTTGGAAGTGAGAACAATGGCTTAGAAAATAAGTAAGGCTATGAAAACAAGCACCAGTTATAATCCAATTTCCCCATCAGCTAGTGACAAGTTAGTGAGAGTCTGTAGCTTCACAAAGAGCAATACCGCTAGCTAGAGATGCAAACCTACCAAGCCAAATAAGCACATTAAGCAGGTTATTTGCCAGGTTGTTTACAGAAACGACATAGCAAAGGGCAAAGCCATGCACTGACTTAAGAAATATAAAGGTTAAAGACCACAGTACCGGGGAGCAAGACATAGATAAAAGTCTAGCGTATTCATGTCCTGGTCCATTTCCTGGTGTTCTCGAAACTCATAGGCAGGTGTCGATCATTCTGCCACAACAGAAGACCACCCAGGTGATAGCCTTTCTGGCAGGGTCGAATGTATTGCTGTTATAAGGAGCACTACTCCCATGTGAAAGTGATATAGGTGGAAAGCATGCTGAGATTGAAGTAGAATCTTCACGCTGTGCACAGGGTTCACCGTAAGAAAACACAAGGACTAACTCCATTATGTGTCTGCGTGGGAATCAATGGATAATACCTGGTGAAGAGGTCCCACCATAGCCATGACATGCTGTGCTTGTTCTGAACTGTACCAAGGCGGGGCGCCTTCACTGGCTCGGTTCCGTGACAGCGAGCTGGAGACTGCGGACTATAAGTAGTGAGAGGTGAGGCCTCCTCCGGCAAGTTGCCATCTTCTCCTCAGCACAGGTAAGCAGTTATACTGCTGCTGAATGTAGACACAGGGTCTGAAGGGCCCACTCGAGTATATCATTTCCTAGGTGTAGAGATGGCTGAAGCATATCCAAGGTAGGCACAGGTGACTATCGCGCACGTCAGATGCCAGGAACTGATTGTGATTGATATCGGAGACTTACTAAGCATCTGATGCAAACTTGTTATCAATGCAATATGCAGCTAATAAGTAGGTTCTGGTGGGATCAAGTGTCCTGAAGGTGTGGTGGCGATAATCAGTCAATGATGGTGTTGATCTGGATGCAACTGAGCAGAGGGAAAGCAGGATTTGGTGCAGGTGAGAGTGAGAACCGAGGAGCCTGCATCCTGGCAGTACAACCGCTCAGATGATGAGGCTCAAACGTAAGTCCAGGAGGAAAGCTCATAGTGTGGGCTATTCACTTGTCCATTATTTGTCATTATGTATCCAAAATCTGAAATACATACCTAGGTATTTGAGGTCAAGCATTGCGGGACTGATGAGAGCTCATAGTTGGCCCCAGTTCGGCAAAGACGGAAGGTCCCAGGGTGGAGCCAAGATTTATAGGGCCCCCGGAGTTCGGCTGAGACACTGGGGAGGGGGTCCGAGTGTCCACTGTCCACCTGCACTTTACTTCTTTCTCCCGTCAAGTTCAACCCACGGCCTCCTTGCAATTGCAGTGTACGGAAGATCTACCAACGAGTACCAGACAACCTGCTTTGTATGCAACACCACCGCATTTCAGGGCCAATCAACACCGGCTTGACTTCTGCTCGTGTTTCTCTTCTCACCTTCCTTCAGTGCCTATCTAATCTACCGGCTGAACAGGACTGAGCAAGGCACAGCCAGTACTTAGGAAAGGGCTGTGCTTGAACTCTGTTGTTTCCTGCGTGGTCTTTCACTTCTTCACCCTTTCATCTGCAGTTTCCGCCCGGCCGCGCCTTCAGCCTATCCCATCAATCCAGGGACGCCTTCGTCCGTCACCGTTCCAACCTCTGCACCGCGCGCGATCCTATTTCGCATCCATTGAACGTCTATGTTATCGTAATCAGGCGCAATACCACATCCCAGCCCCGGTTCCCGACCAATCTCCACTCGCTGACCCATCGGACTGTGTGTGCCCTCTCCGCCACCCTGCACCATGGCCGACAACCAGCCTTCTACTTTGACCGGTGGCCAGGACGCCTCGGCCGACGTCAGGAACGCTCTTAATCAGCCTGCCGGTGCAGTCGAGCTGAAGGATATCGATTCCACACAGCCCTCCGTCCCCGCCAAGGATGGCCCAATTGCCACAGAAGACCCCGAGTCGTCAATTGCTAAGGGAAAGGAGAGGGAGGTGTCTTCGACATCAAACCATCCAGATCGAACAGATTCGCTCTCAATAGGAGCCGTCGACGCACCGGCTCCCAATGCTGCCAACCCCGACGACGGCCCTGTCTGCAACATCGTCTTGCTATTGCCCACCGGAGCAAGACATCCCTACAAGATCGATGACCGCTACTTGACCAAGAGGAACGTCGAGGTCCCCGACATCACCGAAAGTGGGAAGAAGGATCCCTTCAGTGTCAGCGTCTACAAGTTGAAAGAGCTCATTCTGAGGGAGTGGCGTGACGAGTGGGATGGGAAGCCGGCTAGCCCCAGTAGCATACGGTTGATCCATTTCGGCAAGTTGTTGGACGATAAGGAACAGCTGAACAGTGAGTCTCTTCCAACATCGTCCCACTCTCCCTATCTGGCTCGGTTGTCAAAAGGCTAACGTAATCGTCACCCACAGAATACCGATTCAATCCTGAAGCACCTAATGTTGTTCACATGTCCGTGAAACCGGCCGAGATGGTAGAGGAGGACGAGGCTGGCAAGGGCAAGAGCGGCAGCACTGGTGGCAGGCGCAGCGAAAGTGGCTCCGGGTGCTGTGTGATATTATAGTCGCCACCGAGCCCTGCCAACCACTTCAGGCGAGGCGACCCCTCCCCCAAACATTATAAGTGCGCTATACACAGTCGAAGCACCGACGAATCTCGAAGATTCTCGTCAGAACCACACAACTCGACGATTCATGTGCCGTATATGCCTTTATTGGCCCTGTAACGGCCAGAACCAAAAGGAATATGGCCAGCTGTCGCAACATACATCATCAACGCCTCCGGCGTTATCATACGCTTACAGCGCTTGCATCACGACACGCCCATTGTGCGAGAGCGATAAGGGCATCCAGGAAGCCCGCAGCTTTGTTATGGTCGGATGACCAACATTTCCATAATTGAGAGGCAGGAAATGCTCATCGAATTTTCGGGCAGGATGGCGCAATATATGGGTAATCTCGGTTTTTTGCCAGTGGGCTTTCTGAGCGGTATTTCCTTGGTCACACCTCAGGGCGCTCAGTGGAACTTGATAGTATCATGCTACTTCATGCATGAATCAAGCGATGACAAGAGCAGCTATGTCCATATCATGGATAGAAGTACAGTCTTTAGAACAACAGTTGACGTTTATGTCTGTATGTCTTGTCGAAAAAATGGGTAGAAGGTGATGCGAAGACGCGGGCCAAACGGTGTCTCGTCTTTTAATTTGCCTACACGTGGGTCTTTGTCTTGGTTGGCGCAGAACGACACTGAAGGGCACTGGCAATTGTGCAGTAAGGACAAGTGAAATGTGGTGATCGGTTTGCATTCACAATGTCTATGCCTCCTTGTGTCGTAGTCGTACAGAGCTCCCTCCCACCGACCGAAGTGCTCGCTTGCCGATGCCATCGACCACTCCAAACACTCCCATCTCCAGCCAGTGCCCCATCAAAGACAACGGAGCCTTTACACCTTCAACTTCCGCTCCATCTCCTCATGCACACCCACCACGGCGCGCTGCTCTTCGCCCGTAAAAACATCCTCCCACTCGACGGTTGCCTCCCTTCCACGCAGGATATCCTCGCTCACGCTCGCCACGCACCCGCCGCCCAGCGCCATGGGCCGCCACTCGCCGTCGCGCGTGATCTGCAACTCCATGCCGCGGCGGATCGGCTCGGCCATGCCGAAAGTCCGGCGCAGCGACTCCATGCGCAGGGATTCCTGGGTGGCTTCCCACTGCTTGAGGCGCGACTCAAGCGGGTGGCTGGAGACCGGGGCGGCGGGGGTGGAGGTTGAAGAGCTGGAGGTGGTGTAGGGGTCGGGGCCGAGCCCGGCGCGGAGAGTGTCGTGGAGGCCGGGGGCGGAGGGCGCGTCGTTGTTGGCTGAGCGGATGTGGCTGAAGCTGTTGGAGTGAGAGGACGCGGGGACGATGCGGAGAGACTGTTTTGGGGAGGGGCCAGGTTAGCTTGACGTCGTGGAGAAGGAGGGAAGGGCTGGGTAGGAGCGTACCATTTTGGCGGATTGATTTGGGTTGGTGAGGTTCGTTGAGAGGAGTTGTGGTGCTTCGTTGGGTCTTTCTTGAGGACGGGTCTGCGTGGGATTGCGAAGCAGACTGTAGAGGTCGTGATGGGGAGTTAAAGTTGGTGAAGTTGGAGGTGGATTTGCTTGGTGACCGACCGGAGCTCGAAGTGATGCCAGGCTCCAGAGACTCGCGTAATGGCCAGCGGAAGCACGGACCATCCCGGCGCGCCTGCCGTCTTGGCATCTGTGGACCCCTGCTCATTCAGTCTCCGCTGCGGCGGCTTGCTGACAAAGGTGATTGACGACATGTCCTAATTAATTAATGGACAGAATGAAGTGAATCAGGCCCACAATCCTTATTGACTATATGGCTCTTCACTTATCAAAGAGTCCTCGCCCAACATGCGACCTCTTCCAATACGGCCACCAGTAATTCGCATAGCCAATGGCACATTCTACAGACATCATCCTGCCGCGCAGGTAGCACACGCAAATCCACCACTTTTCTCAGACCTCACTTTCGAAATACCATCAGATCCAACATCTCAAAATCACTGGTGTATTGTTGGCCCGTCCCTGTCAGGCAAGACAACTTTTCTCCAGGTTCTTCATGGACAGCACTTGTGCATACCGCCTACAGCCCGATCATTTCCCTACCTAGCCACCGATGCCGTTCCTCATCGATTGAGGGCCGCCAACAGAGCCATTCGATATGTAGGCTTCGATGGCGAGCACGCAGGAGGCGGCCTCGGCCTAGCAGCCTCGGCCTACCTAGCAGCAAGATACGAATCAAGACGCGAAAATACCGATTTCTCCCTCCAAGACTTCCTCCTCGGCAACACCCAGCTGAATCCCTCGTCCCCGCCCAGCGAGCAAGACGGCCTCATCAGCTCCGAGCTCCTGGACCGCGTCGTGACAGACCTGCGCCTCAAGCCCCTGCTCAGCCTCCCTGTCGCCTTTCTCTCCAACGGCCAGGGCCGCCGCGCGCGCATCGCGCGAGCGCTGCTCACATCGCCCGAGGTGCTGCTGCTTGACGAGCCGTTCATGGGCCTCGACCCGCCCACGGTGGCGGCGCTGAGCCCGCTGCTGCATGGGATGGCGGCGAAGGCGGCGCCGAGGCTGGTGATGAGCGTGAGGCCGCAGGATCCGCTGCCCGAGTGGGTCACGCACTTGGTGTACCTGAGGAGTGACTCGCAGGTCGGTGCGATGGGGGAGAGAGAACTTGTGCTGGAGGGGTTGCGGAAGTATGTGCGCGGCGTCCGAACGGGAGGGTTGGTGGAGGATGAGACTATGCCGCTTAAGGCGCTGAGGGAGATGGGCCGAGTGCTGACGGAAAGTGGAATCCGGGGGTCGGGAATTGGGGAGGGAGAAGAAATTTTGTCTGGTCCAACTGTGCCGACGGCAAAGGAGCCAGAGTCAAGATCACTGGGTCAGCCTCTGGTTGAGATGGATGGCTGTCAGGTTAAGTACGGGGACAAGATTGCGCTTGGCAACTGGACTGAAGAAAAAGACGGAAAGCTTGTCAGAGGCCTCAACTGGACCGTGAGAAGGGGCGAGCGTTGGGGTGTTTTCGGGCCAAATGGCTCAGGCAAAACGACCATCGTTTCGCTACTCTGTTCGGACCACCCGCAAACATATTCTCTACCGATCAAACTATTCGGCCGGTCGCGTCTCCCTGAGCCGGGCTCGGGAAAGTTACCACTTACTTTCTGGGATATACAGTCCCGAATAGGTCACTCCAGCCCGGAAGTCCACCAGCACATGCCACGCAGTCTTACGATGCGACAGGTCGTTGAGAATGCCTGGGCTGACACATTCCTCATGAAAGCGAGGCTGAGCGACGAGGCTCGTGTAAAGGTCGATGCGGCACTGCGCTGGTTCGAGCCGGAACTGAACCCTGCGTACAGCAAAAAACCTGCGACGGATCTCTCCTGGGCGAGCAACTACATCTTTGGCGAGTTGTCTTTCAGCGCGCAGCGAGTGCTGCTCTTCCTGCGGTCTGTCATCAAGAACGCAGATATTGTGGTGCTCGACGAGGCATTCAGCGGCATGGACGAGGGCGTCAGAGACAAGTGCATGTTGTTCCTTGCACACGGCGAGGCGAAGGTGTACGCGCGGGGTCTGGGGACCGTCACCGGCCACGAGGGCTCCACGACCTCGACCGAGGTTGTGGTGGTGGATAGCGAGCAGGCCAAGGCGGGAAATGTCAAGGTGAAGGGCTTGTCTGACCAACAGGCGCTCATTTGTATCAGTCATATTAAGGAGGAAGTGCCGGACGCCGTGCGTGAGTGGATCTGTCTGCCTGAGGCGAATCTTGGGACGCCTGCTCGGTTTGGGCGGCTTGATGGTCCTTTGAGAATGAATGTGAAGAGATGGGATGAGATTTGGGGTGTCCAGAGATGGGATCCCAATCGCATATAAAGGGACGGTCATCCGTACTTTCGAATCACCCGGCACATTTGGCTAAACCTGCCAGGGGTGGACACCTTCCAGCTTTTGACATAGTCACTGAAACGCTTCCTGCTTTTCAAAGGGTGATCGACAAGCTGCGACAGCTTATCTGTACTTCCAGCGGCCGGTACGCCCTGCAGACTCAGATTTGACAGGACATTTTGAGAAGGGTCACAAATTCACCGATGCTTGAGTCTAAGAGACGATCGAGAATGTCCAGACTTTCGAAACGAATGTATTACAGGTCTACGTCAAAGCAAGGGAGAGCGTCGGGTTCCCTCAAAGTAAAGGAAGATCTCGTGGTATAAAAGGCTCAAACTTTCCATCCTGGGCCTGAAACCGCATGCAGCTGCACATTCTCACCACCGTCACGCTCGCTTGGAATCTCCTCGAATTTGCTTGACCGAAACTTGCTCCCCTTACTGCCCTTGCGACTTGTCCAGGTTGTGCAGAGCGAGAAGTACTCCAGGAAGCCCACACTTCGCAGAAAAGATCTGATGAATGATGAGTTGGCGATGATGATGGCGAGTTGTGGCTCCAGCACCGTCCACAGGAGTCCCATAGGAAGGGTCCATGTTGGGTCAGTGAAGGAGATGTCCATCAGGGAGAAGATACGGATGATGGAGATGGCGGTGACACTGGGTGGAGACAGGTTAGTTGAACGCATTACGAAGCGCCCGACCAGCATGATTAAAACACAACTTACAAGAATCCAATGGCAAAGATACCCACAAGCCCCAGTCGCTGGGACAATGGCATCTGTAGTCTCCATATATTCCTCATCGGCAGCAGCATCACTATCAGATCAGTGCCAACGTTCAAAGCTCCAGCCACAATATAGGCCGCGTTTCGGTCTCCACAGACGCCTCCCGGTACGGTGGTGTCCCAGTTGAATGCCAGTGGACGGCACAGCAGGAACGTCTCCAGGACCACGGACATCATCCAGCAGAATATGATGGCCATGGCGATGCGCACGTGTAGGACGAAGCTGGCGACGGTGCCGAAGAGCCGCACGTAGAAGAGGAGGATCGAGAACTTCACCATCATGATGGTGATGCCGTACAGGGCTTCGATGGGGATAATGAGCTGTGTGACCAGTGTGTAAGGTCAGTACTGTTCTGCAGAACTGATTGTGCATTGAACGAGGAGAAACTAACCTTAAGTGTTACGACTACATCAGCAGGATCGACCAGATCCGCCATGTGTCGACCGACTCCGCCATACACAACACCTTCATAAAGGGTTAGCTTGACCTGCTCCTGCGTTGCGTTGGAGCTTGTGCAACTCACATGCCCACTGAATTCCCAAAGACACAAATGTGCAGAGCTACACTGTTGATCAGCAACATGATTATGTGCCAACATCCTGGGCGGTTCATACCATGGCGGCAAAAATGAGCCAGTCCTGGGGCGCACATGTCTCCCGCCTGACCCTGAGCACGTAAGCTCTCACAACGCAAGTCAGGAGCGCGATTATGCCAAACAGCGTGGTGACCACGAGTGGTCCCTGTGTGTAAGTGTCGTTAGGACGGTAAGAAGTCATTTTAAAGGTGGCGGCGACGTCAAGTAGGTGGGCTTGGAAACATCGCTCGCTAACATAGGTGGAACAGGAGGGACCGAAAAGACTGGATTTTCGAGCAACATGGCTCCTACGAAGTCGCCCTTCTCAAGTGCCTTTGTATATTCGCTGATTCAACATGTCAGGCATGTTCAACTGTTTTCGTATAGGTTCAACACACCAAACTGTAACTAAGCCCACCCACTCGCACGAGTGGAGCTCGCAGCGGAAGAGGATCTTGGGGGGGGGGGGGGTTCATGGGCCTTGACTCCGCGCTAATTGACGACCAGACTGCCCGAATAGAGAAGGATCAACGGCGAGCAATAGGTAGTAGGCTTGATAGGCCGCCTTTGAGCTCACAGTACTGTGTGCCGCTGCCCTTCTGGCTGCCTGGCAGAATCTACTGCAGCCGAGTCGACAAGGTACTATGTAGCCAACTGGAAGCACGTCTTGGGATAAATACTTTGTGCTATCTGCGTGTGGAAAATCATCTTTGGGTTGACAATTATTCGTGGTCCGTGCATATAGGTATCTCGATACAAAACCGGGGCACTACCAGCGTGGGAATGCAGGATCGTGACACTGTATTATAAACCCATAGAATCCATCCCTCGTTTTGTCTCGCGGTGGAGATGTCTCTGCAGCAACAGATATGCCACCAGATCAGGACAATCCTCTCCATAAGTGGGAACAAGCGAAAGGGGTTTGCAGGCCGGGTCCCCACGGTCAGCTCCACCTTGAACGGCCCGGTGACATCGGGTCCTGAGGATTGTGATAGCTTCGAAGATCAGTGAATCTACCTCGGCGCGATGCTGGTCGCCACCAACGAGTGGAATAGAGGCGGAGTTTGGGAGCCTAGACCGTCTCACCGTGAGAGTTGCCCACTTGGGCCTCGAGGATGCCGGACGCGTAAATATATACTGTACTTAGTTGTCATCCTTCTGGTTGATGTTTTTTCTCTGTGATACTGTACGATAGCATCTGCATCATCGTCATTGCGTCGCCTTACCGCGTTATCGCTCGCTACCATGGCCTCTGATGACACCTCCTCCGTCGAAGGGCTCGACTCCCACTACGACTTTGTCATTGTGGGCGGCGGCACCGCGGGCCTTGTGGTCGCCTCAAGGCTGACCGAGGACGAGCGAATGCGGGTGTTGGTGCTCGAGGCTGGAGTCAACCGCCTCGACGACCCGCGCATCACCATCCAGGGCCTCGCCGCGAGCACGTATTTTGACCCTGACTTCGACTGGTGCATCACCACCAAGCCACAGGAAGGTCTGAACGGACGCAAGCTGGCGCAATGCCTGGGAAAGACTCTGGGCGGGTCTTCAGCGTGAGTTCCCTTCTCCGTTTTGTATTCAAAGACGAGCATCCTGCTGAAACTCAGTCGCAAGCATCAACCTGGGCATGGTGATCTACCCTTCCAAGTCCGGCTTCGACTCCTGGGAGAAGCTCGGCAACACAGGCTGGGGCTGGGACGGCGTCGAGAAATACTTCCGCAAATCGCACACGTACACGGCGCCGGGTGACAAGACCAGCGAAGAGCTGATGCTTGACTACGTTGGCAACGGCAATGGCACAGACGGCCCGCTGCAAATCTCTTTCGGCAGCGGTGAGGGTTTCTCGCCTTTCTGCCGGGCCTGGCCGCGAGCATGGAGGGCTCTTTACAAACCCATCAACGGCGACCCCATCTCGGGAGTGTCGACCGGTGCGTTCAACAACCCGGCCACGATGGACCCCAAGACTCGGCAGCGAAGTCACGCTGGAAATGCATACTACTCGGAGACGGTTGCGGCGCGCCCGAATCTGTGTGTTGTCACGGAGGCCTTGGTTCACAAAGTCATCTTCACCAAGACCGGTGATGCTGTGAAGGCGACCGGAGTCGAATTCACCGCCAAAGATGGACTGACCAGGCAGATTACGGCCGACCACGAGGTCGTTCTGGCAGCAGGCGCCATCAAGACCCCTCAGCTGCTGGAGCTCTCTGGCATCGGCAGCAAAGAGATCCTCGCAGCACACAACATCCCCTGCCTCGTCGACAACGCCAATGTGGGCGAGAACCTCCAAGACCACGGCTACGTGCCGTTCTCATGGGAAGTCACCGACCCCGCCACCTCAGGAGATATGGGCCGCGACCCGGCCATCATGAAAGCACTCATCGGCCTACTTCAAACCACGCAGGGAGGCCCACTATCCGTCAACGGCCTGGCATCGGGCTTCTTCCCTTTGCAAGAACAGAATGCGTCAGGCGAGCTCGCACCCGGCTCCGTCGCGCGCCTGCTCGAGGAACTAGACCAGACCCGCGCCGAGCCTGCCGTCCTGCGCGAGCAGATCTGCGCGCCGGACGAGTGCTCGGCGCAGTTCACGCTGGGTCCCTTCCAGCTGAACCCGGAGCAGGGCGACAAGCCGTCGGTCGTGTACGGGCTCGGCACCGAGGGGTTCTACGCGAGCATGGTCGCGGTGCTGAACCACCCGTTCAGCCGCGGGTCGACACACATCCAGTCGGCGCGGTCGGCGGACGCGCCGCTGCTAGATCCGAAAACCATGTCGCACCCGCTGGACCTGGAGCTGCAGGCGCGGCATGCGTTGGTGCTGGAGAAGCTGCGGGATACGGCGCCGTTGAGGAGTTTGTTCAAGGAGGACGGGCGGCGGTTGCATAATGGTGGGAAGCGGGTTGAGACGCTGGATGAGGCGCGGGCGGCGGTGAAGGAGAGATACACGCCGCATTATCATGTTTGTGGAACGGCTGCCATGCAGCCGAGAGAGGCGGGTGGTGTGGTTGATGCTAAATTGAAGGTTTATGGGGTTGAGGCCTTGAGGATTGTGGACGCGAGTGTTTTCCCGCTTATTCCGAGAGGGAATATTCAGATGAGTGTCTATGCTGTGGCTGAAAAGGCTGCGGACATTCTGAAGGAGGAGTGGAAGAGCAACTGAACTGGTACAAAGACTTCGAAAGTAAGTTCGACGATAATCTAACTGGTGCTTGACGCGTGCTGTTGGTGCACCAACAGGCTGCCACCACCTGCCTCGTGCCGTCTAATTCTACTGGTCCTTTCCTTCCCCTGCTCAGGCGGGGAAAGCTTGTGCAACCGCCAGCACCTGGTCCTCAACCTTGACACATATGTACCTGCTTTCCCCCGGACTAATCGCCTCCATTAAGTCAGCAGCCAGCTCACACATCCATCGACCTCACGGCGTCTGATCAAGGACTTTAGCAGTTCCACGATGACCTCCATCAATCCACCTCCGCTCTTCGACGTGCTGACCACAACAGCGGATGATCTCCGGAAACTACTGGACCAAGGCAAGATCAGCAGTCTGCAGATCGTGGAGACGTATCTCGCACAGATCGAAGCACACAATACCAAAGGGGCCAGATGCAGGGCTGTCATCTCTACTCCCCCGAGATTCCTGGTCATTGCTCGCGCCGTCGAGCTAGACGAGGAGCGAAAGGAGGGAAAGATCCGCTCCCCGCTGCACGGGATTCCCATACTGATCAAGGCAAGAACACCCAGCACATATTTTCAAGCAACAAGAACAACTCGTCTGACGGCTTGTGCCACGTAACAGGATAACATCGCTACTGATGCGTCCCTCGGAATGCCAACCACGGCAGGCTCGTATGCGCTCTGGGACTCATCCGTATCTGGAAACAGCGCAGTGGTGGAGAAAGTGAGACAACCCAATCCTCGTGCTGCTGAGTTTCTCTGACTTCGATCACAGCTGGTCGAAGATGGTCTCATCATCATCGCAAAGGCCAATTTGACGGTGAGTGCATCATGATATTCGCCGGGCTTGCATTTCCTCCCGATAAAATCATTGTTCAAGGACTAATCAGAACTTCCGCAGGAATTCGTTGGCTTGAAGTTCGTTTTTCTCAGCGCTGTCCGTGCATGTGAGGTACTGACGGCCACAGAGGTGTGAGTGGATGGTCGGCTGTAGGCGGTATGTGCGAGCCGGCCTACATTCCCACTGGGTATAAAGTCGGCGAGAAACCTAGGGGCGAAACTGTAATGGTCCCAAGTCCAGATGTCCCTGGGGTTGCAGCTAACACTGAACAGACGCCTGCGGGCTCCTCGACCGGCTCCGCCGTCGGTGTTGCGTGTGGTTTTGCGCCCCTCTCTATAGGCACTGAGACGTCCGGCTCGCTCGTGTCTCCATCAGCCGTTGCCGCACTGTATGCCCTCAAATTGACGCAAGGCTGCGTGTCTCTCGATGGAGTGATGGAGGTGACCGCATGTTTTGACACCGTTGGGCCCATGGGAAAGTCAGCTATCGACGTGGCTCTGGCTGCAGATGCCCTGCTTCCCCGTGGCAACGAACCAACGCTAGCCTCGGTTGCATCCTCCGTCAAGTTGTCAGAGGTCTCTGTGGGATTTGTCGACATTGCAAAGTGGCGTCTACCAGCTGGGAAGCAGGTCGATGACCCGAGGTACTTTGAACAAACGGTAAGCTCTGCAGCAGAGGCTATTAACAGACATTTCTGACCAACTACAGGCCCAGGAGTACCAAGAAGCGAAGGAAGCGTTGACGAAGAACGGTGTCAGAGTAGTGGATGCGTACATCATACCGCCTGAGGAGTATATGGTCGGTGATATCGACGTCGACGATCTCATGGACGTGGTCATACGTACGTGTCTGCTCATCTTCGCGAAGTCTCGCATTATCACTAATCAGACAGCTCCACAGGTCAGCAGGGGAAGAGTGGTTTTGAGCGGTACTTGAAGGCCCTGAAGTTCTCGAAAGTCCGCACCTTGGAAGACATCATGCGGTTCAACGACAACCACGCAGACGTGGAGTATTCAAAGGGTAAGTAGACGGCCCCCTACCAGTCTTTCCTGTCATCTCTTATCTTAGTTCACTCGTCTAACGTGAGCTTCCGACAGATTACTGCCCCACCCAGGATGGTCTTCGCGTACTTCTGGAGCGACACAAGCCAGATGAAGATGCTGCGGGAGCGCTCCAGCACTGCAAGCGCTGGGCAGCAACCGAGGGAGTCGACAAAGTGGTTTCCGAACTCGGCTTAGATGTAGTAGTATGCTGCTCTGACAGCTACTTCGCCGGGGTCTCCGTAGCATCCGGTGAGTTTCTTCCTGGTAAAGTCATTTTTCGTGGGACCCGAGAAGACTGACACTCCGGCACCAGGCTACCCTATGGCTGCGGTTCCTCTGGGCTACATCGAGAGCAGCGGCCGTCCCTATGGATTGCAAGCCATTGCCCCGGCTGGTCAGGAGGCAAAGTTGGTCAAGTTCATGGCAGCTTGGGAGCAGGTGTTCCCTCTTCGACGGGTTCCTGACCTCGAGGCATGTGCGAAAGCTCGCGCCACTTGGTAGCTTTCTATTTTGACTTGGTAAATATTGGATACTGCTTATTGAACACGTATGACTTTGTCTGTGTAATCATTTCTCGCCTTGAAGACTGTGGGGCTGTGATATGGTGGTTTGTGAACACCAAAAAGGCAAGAGGAGAGGAGAGGGACAGCAAGCTTGATATTTTGACGCTGTCCGGTAGGACGGTAGGTGCCTTCCAACAGACGTTCTCGGGATATTTCTGCCTCGCATGTCGCCCTGCCAGTGCCAAATTTGGTCGGCCAAAGCGCGAGGCTCCATGCAGTGATATCGGACCAGCAAAACATTCAAGAGAGTCTCATCCGGGGAGAGGGGCACACCAAAGTATGGCTGCCTTGATCAACTCAGAACAGCTACCTAGGTACACCATTCGGACAATTGAACCCGGCCGGAGTGTTTCAAGGTGGCAAAAGGGGTCTGAAATGCTGAGGCAACCGTAACTAACCCAATGCAAGAGGCCCGATATCACCACAGATCACACCAGCCTAAACTTTAGACTGCTCTGCCCCATACGGAGTACGCCGTACTCTGCGTCGACTTCAACTTCGACCATGCAAACACGGTACTACGCTATTGCTCGAGAGCATTCGTAAAACTACCCAAGCGCATCGTCTATTTCCGCTTAAACAACGAGCAGGCCCACAGACGCGCCGTCAGCATACAACAGTACCTAGGCACAGTCCTCGTCAAGCTCTGCGCACATGTCCACCGCACATTTGAACCAGGCCCCGAGCTCTGGCGCCTCTCAAACCTCATCAACCTTCGAGACCACTTCGTTTCCCACGCCAACCGTATCTGTGGCCACCGATGCCGCCCAAGGCCCAGCTCAGCAAGCTTCTGGTCCAGCCCAGCTTGCTCCACTTCCCGTTGGCCCATTGCAGGTCTTATACTGGAGCCCGACAGTATGGCGGACGAAATACCCGCGCATTGGGCAGTTCGTCATGGATCGTGATCGTGTAATCGCCGCCACGCCACAGGGGCTCGCCTCCTTTAGGCGAGTGGACGACCATCCCTCGAGGCCATGGACGGAGCTCAAACAGTTGCCGACGACCTCACCAAAGATAGACGATTCGACTGTGACCGGGCTGGCACTTTGCGCGGGTCATCTCTACTGTATTGCGAGTGGCGTGTTGTACTCGTTCCGGGACCTTGAAGACGCGGTGTCCCCCGACATCAACTCTCCGTTTGCAGGCTCCGCGGTCAGTGGAACACCGGCTGCCGCTGTCATCAAGACCAGGATGAATGGCCCGGATATCTGGTGTGTTCTTGCACCTTGTCCGTCGGGCGGATTGCTGTACACTTCAACAAACTTCACTGACCGGAAACGTCGACCTTGTGCCCCTCCGGAGAAGACCTGAAAACCAACCAAGCAAGTCGCTACAGATCTGGGGATCATCTCGGCGGTCTCTGTGAGCGTCTTGAGATTCAACAAGCCAGGGTATCCCCTGGAAATAACGGCGGCCGTTGTAGCCAGTGGCCGATTACACACCATTGAAGGACCCTATGGAATTGCAGAAGACCTTGCATTCCGTTCTGTGGACACCCAGCCTCCCACGCAAGACCACAGCTGGGAAGCCTCGACGCCCACCAGAGTTCAGCACCCAGGCGAGGTGACTGGTAATCCCGTGCTCATTAGCAATGGAAACGAAGGACACTTTGACTTGTTGGTGCCTTCTGCCGAAGGCGGACTCTTTCATTTCATACGAACGCCGTCGGCCCCCGCCGAATGGCACATGATCGGGCGCATTGGCTTCCCTGAAGGTATTCCCATGGCGTCGTGTCTATCCTTTGCACGCACGAAAGGATGGAATGCATTTGAAGCAGGTGATGGCACCCTTTGTGCTCATATGCAGTGCGGAGGCCGACTTTATAGCATCACGACTCGCGAGAGCGCGGTTCCGTGGGCTGGGTCTTGTATGTACCCGATTTCTGGACCAGGACCTTCTGGTGACTTGCAGTAAACGGGTCAGTTGACGCGCGGGGTACTCTTTAGTGCTCTCATACTGACAATGATCATCTAGTTGCTTCAGGTCAACATGCTACGAATATATCTTTCATCGGCGTGTCACCCATCTGCAGTCCTCGAAACCCGTGTTGGTACACAATCTGGTTGGTGGCAGAGTCGCGCTCCCATGGTCTGACACTCGGTGATGTAGTGAGCAACAGAGGAAAAGGGGGGAAGTTGAGAGGGGGGGAGGTGAAGGTACAGCTTGAACAGCCACCCTGCTGCAGAGCCTGCGTACGATGTTCGGGTACAGACAAGAAAAATCGAGGTAGTTCGACTGGGACTATGGGGAAGAGGCTTGGGAAGTGGCGGCGTGCGCTGCGTTCTTGTTCTCGCAACTTATTGGTGATGCCAGTCACTGGCGCTAGAAAGTCCTGCATCCGCGGTGTAGCTGGGGTCACTTCAATCTTAGCAGTAAGCGAATCTCTCCGTTGGACTTCTAGCAAGCCGTTTTCATAGCCCTATGCACCTAGAAAACGGGCACTGAACCAATTGCGACGGTAAGATTAGGCCTCATTGGAGCCGCTGGGCCTTGGCCCCTGACTTGCTGACAAGAACCGCGCCGCCAATGCTGTGGTATCCCATAGGCCCACGACTCTCACTGAAATGTTGTGCGACTCTCGGCTAAGGATCCCGTCAGGCTGTAGTTCTGATACACGTAAATCCTGTGATGGCAACAGCCTTGGACATTCAGCTCGCGCAGTCAGAGTCATCGAAGGTGCTTGCTATGTCCCATGCCCGCTGGCGCGGTGCAATGTTTACTGAATGAGTTGCCTAGGCACTCGGCTTGTGTCTCGGGAGCGGAGGGTGGCGGAGGCGGAGGCGCTTGAGTAGTTTGTCTGGAGGTTCCATCGCGGCTTGTGTCTCGGGTTCGGCAGGCGCTCGTGTTACTTTGTTATAGGAGGCCAGATACGGAGTACGGCGGCTATGTACTGGTCGTGAAGTCGACCGTACGTACTTCTGAAGAGGTAAGCACGCGCCCGGATTCATCAGGTGCATTCACGAGGATTGGGGTGTCCGCGTGTGTAAATATGCAGGTGGCTTTGAGCCTCATTGGGTAGTGGAGCCTTTCCCCAGCCTTTCAATTTACCATGTACACAGTACAAGATGCTGGTACCTGGGCGGCTGCAGGGTGGGTCTCATGGAAAACGAGGTGTCGTTGCCGTTTTCAGCCACTACTAGCAAATTCACACCACTCTGTCCGACATCCACTCAAGCGGGGGCAAGGAGGACAGTAGCAAATAAAGATGATCATCGTAGTCTCTAGTTAAAATCCAGAGAATTGAGGTAAACTCTCTGGGAAGAAGATTCCGTAGTAGCAGTTGTCTATAGGTGTTCATCCCAAGGTGGTAGTTAAGACAGGGATCAGGGGCAGACACTTTGTTTGCGAGTCGCTGGCTGCAGGGGTGCGACGGGTCGGGACGTCATTCCCAGCCACCAAGCGTTGCTGTGGATACTAAATCAACAGAAACGCCCAGAAACGAGTCCGCATTTTTGGTCTTTTTTTGACTGCGCGCAGTCCGATCCTGAAAGACCAATTGGATCTTCCTCGGAACCATCGCCAACCTCTCGATTTTAATCGTGGGAACCCGGTCCATCTGCAGCCGCCAAAAAAAGTCAAAGCTGCAGCAGGGCAGAGAGAGTGGTTTCCTTTCGCTCGTTCCACACATCCATCATCGAATCCGCGCTTTGCAGCAGTCGACAATCACCAGCCTCCAAAAGCATACTTGCGCATACTTTGTCCTCTATCTCGACCGCGTTTTCGCAGCATTCCGTACCGTCTAAATAGGATTTCCACCCACAGCAAAGTCAATATGGACGGCCGTCCCACCACTCCCTCGCGGCCCCCAGACTATGGCCACGCATACTACGGCGACGACGACAACGAAGAGCCTCTCGGCCAGGGAAACACCGCCGCCGCTGTGAGATTACTAACCTCGATGGATCAAGATATGTCTCCGGGACGTCCGTATGTATTGCCAGAGTCTCTTCGTCCAGCCCCTCTTTCTTTGTCACCAGGCAAGACTACACAGTCTCCGCAGCAATGCTCGACCCCACAACATCTTACCCTGCTAAAGCAGCAGGAGGAGGGTGCTAGCCCAACCAAGAAAGACTATGCACACCCGACTGTCAAGTTCGCGATTGATGAACCTCAAGCCCAAGAGTCACCAACACGGCGCATGGCAGTCGGACTAAGTACCCCAGAGAGTCCCAGCAAGAACCCCAGCAAGACGCCTGTTAGGGCCGCTACTATCAAGCTGCAGAAGAAAACGAAGCCAGACAACAGCGAGCTAGCTGATATCTCTACAATTCTGCCACTCATTCCCGAGGGGCTCTCCCCTCGCAGAGAATCGCTCAGGAAGTCCCACAGCGAGCCTCCTCTTGACCCGCAACTGCCACCAGCAGCTTATAGCAGAAGCTCACCAACTCATGAATCTAGTCACCACCGCGCCCAGACATCATACCAGCCCTCGGTTTTCTCCACACATTCTCACCGTCCATCCATCGTGGACCCACCCAGCATGCCGCCCCCGGACTCCACTTATGTGCCCTTCAGGCACGTAGACGATGATAGTGGATCCCGTGGATCGTACAGCCCTACCCGCGTCTCCGAATATGAGAGGGTACCACCAGTCTCAGCCGCCTACGAGCCCGCGGATTTGAACGGCAGTCCACGACCTGGAACACCTTCGTCGAGGTATGGAGGTAGCCCTAGGCGCCCTCTACCCCCTGCGCCTCTGTTCTCTGGCGGATCAGCTCGACCCTCACCATTTGCAGACGAGGCTACGGTCTCCATTCCGCTTGGCTACGGGGAGGATGACGATGTCTTCGGCCACGAGTCCTCCGATCTAGGCGACAAGACGAGGCGAGAGTCTTACTTATCCCACTCCCAGGAGACGCTGAGTGATGAGCTTGAGACCCCGTTTGACGACAAGTTCGAGCACTTTGGTCCTGCCCCCTCTGGCAGACAAGAGCGAAGAGGCGTGCGAGACCCTCAAATGGCAAGGAAGGAAGTGCAGCTGATCAACGGCGAGCTTGTTCTGGAGTGCAAGATTCCCACAATCCTGTACAGCTTCTTGCCAAGGAGAGACGAGATCGAGTTCACGCACATGCGATATACAGCCGTCACATGTGACCCGGACGACTTTGTCGACAGAGGATACAAATTGCGCCAAAATATCGGCAGGACAGTTCGAGAGACGGAGCTCTTCATTTGCGTCACCATGTACAACGAAGACGAGATTGGCTTCACGAGGACAATGCATGCTGTCATGAAGAACATCGCCCACTTTTGCAGCCGCACCAAATCCCGGACGTGGGGCGCAGACGGCTGGCAGAAGATTGTTGTGTGCGTTGTGTCGGATGGACGTCAGAACATCAACCCTCGCACGTTGGATGCACTCGCTGCCATGGGCGTTTATCAACACGGCATCGCGAAAAACTACGTCAACCAACGGGCCGTCCAAGCACATGTGTACGAGTACACCACACAGGTCTCGCTCGACTCGGACTTGAAGTTCAAGGGTGCCGAGAAAGGCATTGTGCCCTGCCAGATGATCTTCTGCTTGAAGGAAAAGAATGCCAAGAAACTCAACTCTCACCGATGGTGCTTCAATGCGTTCGGCAAAGCCTTGAACCCGAATGTCTGCATCTTGCTTGATGTTGGCACTAAGCCTGGCAGCAACTCGCTATACCACCTATGGAAGGCATTCGACAATGACTCCAACGTCGCCGGGGCTTGCGGCGAAATCAAGACGATGAAGGGGAAATGGGGCGTCAACTTGCTGAATCCTCTTGTCGCTTCACAAAACTTCGAGTACAAAATGTCAAATATCCTGGACAAGCCGCTGGAGAGTGTCTTTGGCTACATCACCGTGCTTCCGGGTGCCCTTAGCGCATACCGATACCACGCACTCCTCAACGACGAGACTGGGCATGGACCTCTCAGCCAATACTTCAAGGGCGAGGTTCTGCACGGCCAGCATGCTGATGTCTTTACGGCCAATATGTATCTGGCTGAGGATCGTATTCTCTGCTGGGAGCTGGTTGCGAAGCGTGGCGAGAGCTGGGTCTTGAAATACGTGAAGAACTGCACGGGAGAAACAGATGTCCCTGGTGAGTTCAGGCCCCGCCATTTTCTTGCGAACTTCCTGCTAACAGGTATATCAGACACGGTGCCTGAGTTTATCTCTCAGCGCCGGCGATGGTTGAACGGGGCTTTTTTCGCCGCCGTGTACTCACTTGTGCACTTCCGGCAGCTTCTGGGCACAGATCATACAGTTGCTCGAAAGGCACTTCTACTGATCGAATCCTTCTATCAGTTCATCCAGCTTCTCTTCACGTATTTCTCGCTCGCCAACTTTTACCTCACCTTCTACTTCGTCGCAGGCGGTCTTGCTGATGAGAAGGTGGATCCATTCGGACACCACTTCGGAAAATACATCTTCTACATCCTTCGCTACACCCTGGTGCTGCTCATATGCACCCAGTTCATCGTCTCGCTTGGCAATCGACCGCAGGGTGCTGCGAAGTTATACCTCGGATCGATGATTACGTATGCAATTGTCATGGTTTACACCATGTTTGCCAGTATCTGGATCATTGTATACGAGATCAACAAAAACGGTATCCACATGGGCAGCGGTATCATGACCAACATGATCATCTCAGTACTTTCGACGTTCGGGCTCTACTTCTTCATGTCGTTCCTCTATTTCGACCCCTGGCACATGTTCACCTCGATCCTGCAGTACTTCATCCTCCTGCCTTCCTACATCTGCACCCTCCAAGTGTACGCCTTCTGCAACACGCACGACGTCACATGGGGAACCAAGGGCGACAACGTCCTCAAGACGGACCTAGGCGGCGCCGTCGGCAAGGGCTCGACCGTCGAGCTCGAGATGCCCTCCGAGCAGCTCGACATCGACTCGGGCTACGATGAGGCGCTGCGCAACCTACGCGATCGCGTCGAGGTGCCCAGCTCGCCGCCCTCCGAGAGCCAGATGCAGGAGGACTACTACAAGTCCGTGCGCACGTACATGGTTAGCAGCTGGATGATTGCCAACGCGGTCCTCGCGATGGTGGTCAGTGAGACGTACGGCTCGCAGAGCACCGGCGAGAACTTCTACCTTGCGTTCATCTTGTGGAGTGTCGCGGTGCTGGCGGCGTTCCGTGCGCTGGGATCGGGCATTTTTGCGGTCATCAATATGATCAACATCATTGTGGAGGGCCGGGTGCGGCTGTCGATCAAGATCCCCAAGTGGTTGGGAGGCGTTGGGAGCAAGATTTCGGATACGACGAGCAGCGTTGTCAGCAAGGTCACGCGGCGGTGAGGTTCCGGGAGCCTGAGATGGATTTCTTCCTTTCTGTCTGTCTCTTGGGACAGACTTTGTTTTCTTTCTATGGCATTTTATGATGATGCCGCACCTGGGATGGCGTTTACGGTCTCGGTAATTATACCAGAGGGAAGGGAAGGGCAAGGCTCGAGGTTTTTTCGACACACATCAAGGATGGGATGATGGATATGATGAACGTTGGACAATGACGCGTGGGGATAGTGTCTGGATGGGACAGGTCAAAGCATGAGTTGTAACAGCATGGGAAACCACATCCCGGTAGACTTGTATGAGATATGGCAGCATGGAAAGTCGTGTTTTGCTTCGAAGGCTACAGAAAACAATTCATTGAGCATCGTCTGTTTCCAACCCAATCCGCTGAGCTTCTACCTTGCGTCTTTCAGATTGTCGTGCCCCGTCCCGGTACTGTTTGGAACAGAGTCCTGGTCTATGTCAACTGCGTTCAGTAAGTCTTTTCCAACCTCACCCTGCCGAGCTTCACGATACGATAGGAAGCTGACCAAGACTGATTTGATTCACAATATTTTGTGAAAGAAGTATTAGGGTTATGTCCCTTATGTGGTAATAAGGCTAATATAAAAATGTACATAGATGTGAAATAGAGGCTTCCGTCCGTCACCCAGCTTCAGAACGAAAAGACATTACACCGATCTTCAGCTCCCTCGGACTCTCAAAGTTGTCGTGCAAGATGTCCGCTGGTTTAGTTGCGTGACAGCTTCGAACGACGAGTTCCCCGCCGGCGCCGGCGCGCGCAATTGCTGGTCTCCTCACTTGCAGTGTCATCACTTGTGGCGGCGTCGCTTGAGGATCCAACGCTAGTAAGAGTGGCACCAACACCCGACAGCTTACTCGTCACAATATCCGAAGCAGGTTCAGGCGTGACGAGGGTTAAGGACGAAAGATCCGTCAAGAAGTCCGTGTCCTCGTTGGTGAAACTCCCCGTGTTATCATACGAGTTGGCAACACAGTCACGACCCAGGGCAGCCTGGCACTTGGCGGCGTTGGATTCGCTCGCGGCGAACAGCGAACCCACGAACCCGGAGTCGGAGATCAGCGGCGTGTCGACAAAGTGGTTGCCCTCGTACAGTCCGCGGCCCGTGTCCGTGCCCTCGAGCAGGTGGCCGCTGTTGTCCTCCCAGATGTTGTTGACGGCGTGCAGCAGCGTGTTGCCGCTGAGCGCGGGCGTGCGGCCCGAGGTCATGTACACGTGGTTCTTGTAGAAGGTGACGCTGTCGTCGGTGCCGACCATCTCAAACGCCCAATACGTGTGGTTGTCACAGGTAGCCGAGTTGGTCGTCTCGCCGTTGAGGAAGCTGTTGGAGATGGTGAGCAGCGAGTCCGGGTTCTGCCCGAACGAGTAGTGCTGGCGGCCCGTGAGCGACGTCGTGACGTGGTCGACCCAGATCAGCGACGTGTCGGCGAAGACGAAGGCATCACCGCCCCACACGTACTGCGGGTTGAGGTTCGTAATCGCGATGTTCTGGATGATGATGTTGGACACACCGGCCATGCGCAGCCCTTTGCCGTTGAGTGTGGCGTCGTCCGTGCCGATGATGGTCTTATCCGACTGCACCTGGATGCCCGTCATGCCGGCCTTGTCGAGCGTGGCATCGTACAGCGCGTTATCGCCACAACCATTGAGGGTGTTGAGAAGGGCCTGGCCGCCTTCGTCAGGCGTGCAAGAATAGGCGTTGCAGGCCTCTTCGGTGGTGGTACCCTCGGACCCGACGAAGTCGTACGTGCCGGAGAGGACAATGACCCGCGGGTCGGTTGAGGTGAGGTATTCGGTCAGCTCGTCGATGGTGGTGGGGTACACGGGGTCCGCGTCGCCGCCTCCGGTGACGGCGGCGGCGAAGCCCATGGGCGTCCCGGAAACGAGAGACGAGATGGCTGCTTCGGCGACGGGGCCAAGGCTGGCAAGCGTCACGACCGTGGAGGAGAAGGACTTCATGGTTGGAATGGAAGGAACGATTGTGCAGACCCGCTGAAAGAATGTAAGAAGTTGGTCCGGATGCTATAGCTTATGTGAAATGGGGCTAATGGGACACAACTAAGATTCCAAGACGGGCCAAAACCAACCCTATAAGTAGGAAACAGGTATTGTGAACGAGACCGTATGGGCTAAGACCCACGCCCAGCACGAGCGTCTTGATGTTCATAGTGAAAGCTTGATGACTACCCCTTAATGTCCACCCGTGTGTGCTGCGGGCGGTAACATGCAGCCTGACAGGACATCAAGGTCATGAGGATGACGAAGACGTGTCCGCATGTAGCAGTCTGGTCGGGCTGGACATAGCACTCGGAATCGCTTATGCCCCTGTCTGCCCACATTCCCAGTCAGTCAATCAAGACGTTGGTAAAGATCATCGGTCAAGGAGCCCAGTACCTACTTGAGGTGGGATGTACAGGTGCTCAGGAAATTCTCCGAGGCAGATAGAAACAGTAAACTTTGGAGACTCCACAAGCTCCGTCGGTACAGAAGCGACACTGGACAGTAATTCCGAGGTTGATCAAAGCCTCCGGCCTTGCGCACTCGTTTAGACTTGGTGAAACAAAAGATCGTAACTACCTAGGTAGATCACGGAACTACCCGTTACCAAGGATCTTCACTCGATTGCCGCTCGACCTTGCATGCTGGGGTTCGATCTGAAGCTCCGGATTTTGCGTCCATGCGTGGCCGCCCAGCTGCTATATCGAGGCAGTCAGAGGCAACCCAACTGGATGACGACTGCTACACGTACAAGCGCTTACACTAAATACGACAGATTGGTACGTAGGGAGTGTTAGAAACACTCGTGCTGCAGAACGGTGACCTGGAAGCTGGAATAAGCCGCAAACTGAAGATTGCAGGCCCACCAGGTATTTCTTGGCAACCCAACGTGGCCTGAAAGGATGCAAGGAGTCAGTTCTCATGTTTCAAAACGAGCAGATCTGGGGGTAAGATTCCCGGCGACGGGAACGACGACGATCAGCTTCCCCGAATTGGCAACTTCACCCGTGCATCCCCTGATGAGCCGCAGGATAGGTGTATGCAGGTGCCAAACCCGGACAACCCACAAACTCGAAGGGAGAGGGGCAAGACGCGTCCCTTCACGGCCATCGCAGCGGCCCTGTGGCGCAGGACGACAGTGAAGGATTGTCCGTAGAGACGTACAGTCATTGCTTTCCGAGTCGGGTATGCGCATCATCTTATTGCGCTGGTGTAGCATGGCAGCGATGCTTCGACCTGCTTCGAAAAAGTGTGGAATATTGGAAATGATATTTAGTAGATTGGCAGAAGCTGGGCAAATCTGAGAAATGAGGATGCATTGCACAGCCTTGCTGTCGGTCTGAAGCGCTGAGGCAAGCCTTGTGTAAGTCGATTTTCATTACTAAGCAGAAGACGTCGTCGTGAATACAGTACCTACAGCAGGGCACGTAAAGTCTGAGTCACGTACGCCATTTCACACCAAAACTCGCCATTTTCAACTACAAATATTAGTTCAATATAACAGTAAATAAATAAGTGGAAATAGGGATTCTATACTATTTTATATTTCTAAAAAACTTATCAATTAGAATTTCAAGTTAAAAAATCATATAAATTCATATAAATTCGAAAAGATATTAAATATT
>PYFS01001780.1:0-58914 GCA_003671545.1 Ophiognomonia clavigignenti-juglandacearum | reverse complement strand
TGAAATTCGTGAAATTCGTGAAATTCGTGAAATTCGTGAAATTCGTGAAATTCGTGAAATTCGTGAAATTCGTGAAATTTGTGAAATTCGTGAAATTCGAAAAATCGATTTTAGTGACATCCCTAAAAGTGGAGCCTTGGGATGTAAAAGTTTTTAGTAATATCTCTAAAAGTGGAGTTTAGGGATGTCATATAAATTTTTGGTGATATCCTTAAAAGTGGATCCATAGTGCGAGAAATTAGGGGTGTGCCTTATTAATAATTTAGATATGCCCTAATAGATAATTTCTATAATATTAGTAAATAAAAGAAATTCCGTTTCGATTTAATTTAATTTTATATTATTCGAAGCTTAATATTATATAGCGTTTTTTTTTCCTTTATATATATAGCGATTTTAATAAAATAATAAGAAAATATATTTTCTATTATATAAACTTTCGATTAATTTCTATAATATAATCTATATATTTTTATTTTTGCAATATAATATATTCCGCTATTTAAGAATTTTTCCAAAAAATATTATAAAAAAAGAATACTATAAAGCTTTTTCTATATAATTGTTTACTTTTATTAATTCCTATTAGCTTCTATTTTACGAGAAGAAAACGAATCTATAATCGATTTTATAAATACAGCGATATATGCCTATTTAAAAGAAAATTTAATTCTTTTTAATAGAATTATTGCTATATAATAGTTTTAATTGAAGTATTTATATTAAAATTTATTCAATAAAGCTTTATAGCTATATTAAACCTCGGTATTATAAGCGAATCTTCGAAATTATTGAATTTAAAAGCTAGCTAGCTACTTGGCGAATCATATAAGCGATTATTTAAATACGCTTTTATATTTTCAATCTATAGTAATAAGCAGTCGAATCTATAAAATCGGCAATATCTTAAAAAATATTGCTTTAATATATTTTTTATCTAAGGATTTAAAATAAAAATTCATTCGATAAAGCATTATAATATCATTATTAATTCTACTATTATAAGCGAAGTTTTATCTATACGGATAGCTATATAGCTTTAATGAAAGTAGTTTCTATATAAACTATAATACTTCTATTATCTATTATTATAGAAAATTTCCGCTTAAATTATACGAATTTCCGCTCTATTTATATTGTAATATTTAGGTCTATATATATAATAAAAATAAAAATGGTATTAGCTATATATCAAGTAAAGCAGGTGGATATATAGGTATTTTGGTGAATTTGTTATAGTTTATTAAAATTTTAGATATATTATTATAAAATATAGGCGTTTTTATCTAATGCTTCGTATATATAAGTGCGAGGATAATAATAGTACGATTCTGAAGGGGAAAAAAAAGCGAGGATAGTAATAATAAGAGAAGTATCGATAGTGAATCGATAGGATTAATAGTTTATTTTGAAAAGGAATTGAAGCGGTAAGTCGCATTAGGATAGTCATTCATTATCTTTCGGAGTCAGGCGGTTTTTTTAGACATATAATAACAGAGTCACTGGAAAAGAATACAGGCGCAGGGGTGCATTTCTGGGATGGGTATATATACACGTTGGCTATTTGAAAAGGGAGAATTACACATCTATTCTCGTTATATATCGGGAGGCCACTTGAGTATGAAGCTCGTGTGGTATCTTTTCTTTACACTGCATAAGTGCATCAAGTTGATGGTAATAAGCACCAGATCTCATCCCATAGCTCGTGACTTGTGGTTCCCACAATTTGACATATTGAGCGAAGAGTGTAAGTAGTCAGAATCCCAGACTGGGGCAACTTTACCGCAATTGTTGGTGAGGGCCTATCTGAGGTGCAGCTGAAAGTGCGCACATAACAGAGGTCTAGCTAATATCTCGGATATGAGATAGCAGCTGGGAACGTTGTGTTGTGGCCTGATAATAAAAATCACTTTTCTCGTCACCGTGTTCTTGAGGCTTCACAGCTATAGTCCTTCGATTGGCAAGTTTGTGCCTGTTATTGAAATCAAAACTAATAAGGAAAATCGTGACCAAGGCGCTTACAACACCAGCCCATTTGGTGATTTTCCACTAGGCGTCTCAAACCACTTGCGGAGCTCAGTGTTCCGCTACAGCTGTTGGTCCCGACCACCGATATTGTTCCAATGCCCATTGCCGTCATTGCGGCTGGCGTTGCCAAACCACTGGGTCAGGTCAGGAAGCTCAGGAGCACCCACGCCACCGGGGAAGAGGTCACTCCCCTCAAATCCAAACTATGTGCAAAGTTAGAATCTGCTGCCACGGCAATCATCATTGATCATGGACACATACCATGGCATAATACCCCGGCTCATTTGGAACCTGATGGGCATGCTTTGGCTTCTTCATGGTAAGATACTTTTCCATGTCAACGCCGTGCGTCTTGCGGAACTCGAACAGGTCATCCATGCTCCGGCACTTGCGGTTGATGTTGAAGTCGGGGAACGGTTTTCGCTGCGTGTCCATCCACTGGAAGGTAAAGACCTCGGAGTCGGCGTGGCAGATGATGTCCTGGGCGAGCATGTCGAGGCAGTGCCGCTGGTGCAGCCACCAGAGCTGGCTGTGCTGCTTCTTGCGGGGATGCTTGCGGTCGAACGTGTCAAAGGCTGCCTTTCGCAACTCGTTGAGGCAGTGCATCTTGTGCGTGGCGTCGATGGTCGCGATGTAGGCGTCGTCGCCGAGACCCCAGAAGTCGTCCTCGAACTTGGCCACCAAGGCCGGGTCCTTGCCGAGTCGAATTACGTCTTGCCGCGTAATGGGGAACGTTGTGATGTTCTCGAAGGACTCCCACATCTCCTCGCCGACTGGATCTCCCTTGGGCAGCCGCGTCCAGCCCATTTCACCCATGGCAGGCCACACGGTCCCGTTGAGCGTCACATCATGCAGCTCAATTTTCATGGATTCGGTGACGGGTGCTTTTCGTTTGGGTCAGCATTTGGACGTCTCAAGCGCCATCGACAGGGTCAAGGGGACAGGGTGTCTGTACAGAAGGAGGACGTCTTTTTGACGCAATGGTTCTCATCCCACAGCGCGCTGCGGTTGGCCCAAAGAGAGGCACAGAAGATCAAGACATTGGCCGATAGCAGGATCCACGAGGTTGAGTTCCTCCTGAATGTGCTTTGGGTGGGAGCTAGAGACCACTTGAGGTCCCCATCTTCCGACGTGGATCGACTGGCATCGTCATGACTGACATCGTCGAGAAATCTCTTTTCGACGTCCGAATCTTGTTCTGTAGTGGGAACGGATGCCCAAAATCTCTTCCGCCGCCATTCAGGCAAGATAAACTTGACGCTGAATACCATATTGTGACAGTATTCCTCTGGGTTTTGACTAAGGTGATGGATATGTATGGGCTGTCTTGACAGGGAAGAAGCGGGGACGATAAAAGAAGAAACAGGAGAAGGTTGGCAGTGTCTTGGGGGATGCTGAATGAATACCAAGCGTCGAGCGTCGAAGAGTGACTATGAAGAACGAAGGTAAGTATTCGAGCTTCTCATCTTTTGCTTCGCTTGCCGATACATCTGTCGACTTCTCCTGATTGTGAAGATAAATCGAAAGCCAACAATAGGCTGAAGAAGCATCTGGGTGCTTATTGCATGATGGCTTGCCATCGGTGTGGCCAAAGTACGTTCATAGACAGTTGCTGGGATTTGGGCGGTGTCAGGATGGACAATTGACACATCTCGCATGCATCACAATATGGCGCAACATTCTCATTCATGATGTGAAGATAAGTCGGAAGCCAACTATAGGCTGCAGAATCATGTGGGTGCTTATTCGCATGCTCGTGATGCCTCGCAAGTAGCTGGGTTCTGGGCGGGATAGACAGATTGGGAAGCATGTCGTGACTATCAGAAGATCGCGCAACTTTCTCATTTGGCAAAACACACAATGGTATGCAAGTTAGACTAAGCTGCTTGCTTTAGCACATGCATAGGCCGTCTGTTCTCCCTCGCCTCTCTCCCGCCCTTCCTCTCCTGTCTTTGCTTGCCTGTCCACCATATCCACTGTCCATGATAGTCTCTCCCCACTAGCCTTTCTATCTCTTCTCGGCACTTCTCACCAATTGCTCCACGTACCTATGGTTTTCTCTGTAGCTCCAAGATTATATATACCTTGGGCGTTCCCTCCACGGTCCCCTCTCCTTGAACGAAACAACACTCTTCAAAATCCCTCCTCAATAGCCCCAATTGTCGACTAGTCAAAACAAAACTGTCAAACCTCACACCAGTCCCCATGAGATTCCAAGCAGTCATCGCCGCCATGGCCATGGTTGTTGCCACGGTTATGGCCGTTCCCGTGCCCGGTAAGAAATTTTGTCCCTGCATAAGTCCACGGTCCCAGACAATTCTAATGAGATGTGAGCGCCAGACTCCGCCGTTGGGCAGGGAAAGGTGGACAAGCGTGTTGAAGTATACTGGACGCTGGGTGTTTCTCCCGCGGAGGCTGATGACACCGAGGAACTGGAATGAGGTCTTGGGCAATGGAATGATGGGGAGCATCTACATGATCGTGTAGAGTCGGCACTCTGGCCAGTCGGAGGATATTAAATGGGTTTCTTTTTCATGGGATCCAAACGATAATATGACACCGTTCCATGATCTCCATTCGATTTGGTGACAACATTTGAAAACTTTCATGAAAGCTTCCTGGGATGAAATGAGAGACGTAGTCGCCTCGAATGATTTTTTTCGTCCCAGCCCAATCCGTTGTGCGAATCACATTCACCTTGGGCATTTCTTTCGACTCTGTCCACGGTAGCCCATATTTCCCAAGGCCGCTACGTTGAACATGCAACGAGCGGGCTGCATTGACCGTGAGTCAACGTAGCAGCGCTGCTTATCACTACTTGGGTAGCATTCTTCATCACTAATCGTTCTTGAGGTCGTCAGTCTCGTCATTATGGCCGTGATGTGCGCCATGGTTTGGCTGTCAATAGATCATTTTCCTTGTACTACCTCAAGCACCTGATACTCGAGACTGCCGCATCCGTGCCACAGCGGTGAAACCCATCCTGCTCGTCTCCGGGCCAGTAAGCTCTTGTTGGAGGGGAATCTTGAGTCTTTCAACCTGAAGGCACTTGACCTTAAGCGTCGTATACCCTATTAATCAGCATCACAGCGAACGCTACGTGCATAACTGCGCCGCAACATGTCGTCAAATGCATGCCTCAGTGGCGGGATGCATCCGGTGAGGCTGCCCTGCATTTAGTCAATAGTTGCATCGCACGGCACGACGCTTACCTAGCATAGATAGACCGACTTCACTTTACAAATGAGGAAGGCGAGCGCTTTGCAGATTTCCGTTCTTGGTTATATCATTCTGACTCACATAGACGATCTTCTTTGCCATCGCATGTACACCTTCCATCGCCATTTTGATACCTAGGTACCCGTGTCGTCATGTCAATTGTGGACAATCTAGACCCGCGGCGGTCGACAACTCCCGCCTTAGCTCTGCTGACGGCGCCATCACCCAGGTTTTCGTTCGCAAAGAAACGAATGCCATTGGAGACCGTAGTCCGGCTCACTCAGCCTGAGGGTGTCGTGAATAAGCGTCCCGAGTTTTCGCACCCGCTCGGTGAGTCGGCACTGCACGAGGCAGAGGAATCCATGGAAGCGAGAAGTCTGGCAGTTGGAAGTCTCCTTTGTGTGGACGCTGTCAGCACTCACAGACAGGGACAGCAATCGGGACCCGTTTGCTATCAGCTCACAAGTAGGTTTAAGACGTAGCAACCACATCAATGAAAGTGTTCAGGCCGATGAATCAGTACTGGATTTAGATTATCAAATTCTCTAGATACCTATACAGTGCCATTGGGAGCACCCAAAACCGCGTTGCAAGTATGAGAAGTTGGCTCGTATATTTAGGTCTTCCGGTCATCGGCTTTCCCTTGGGCGTTTCTGTCGCCATTATGAGCTTGGAACGCGCTGGTCGCGCCGGAGCACTGAGCTCCAGCTGTTCGGGCTCGACAGGCCACCAGACACCCGGGGGCGGTACCGGGGAATTTGCACCTAACGGTGAGTTTGCCCCTTTCTTGTGGAATCAGCACAGATCGCTGAAGGTGCCTCGCAAGTTCCAACCAAGGCGATGTTGTTCCAAAAGAGTGAGAAGTCGGAAGGCTTGAGATGGCATGATGTAGTCTCGCCAACGGGTGAAGGTTTCGTCAACATCTCCCATCCCGAGAGGTACGGCTTCCCACCCGGGATCGAGAATCCGTCGGGCATTGAGAGCTTTTCGGTCGCCATGTTCCACCAGTTGCACTGTCTTGTAAGTGGTCGGCACAACTGACTCTGTAATTTTGTGTGGACATGTTGATCAATGGCTCTTCCAGAAAATGGTATACAATGAGTATCGGTCCCTTCGCAAAAACCAGGGTACCGAGCAAGGTGCTGGTGTGCATGAGGGACACGACCAGAGTCGCCATCACGGAGACGCGAATCACATTCTGCACTGTTTCGACTTCCTCTCGCAGAGTCTCCTATGTGCCGGAGATCTCACAATCGAACCGGCGCGTGTGGAGAATGACGGTCGGAGGATCCAGGTGGATGGATGGGGAGTTGAACACCAATGCAAAGACATGGACGCCATCATGTCGTGGGTCGAGGCCAACCATGGACCGCTCACGCCGGCCTTTGCTCTCAGCCATGACGGAGACATACCTAGGTAGCATCTGCATATGCAGTGTTGTTCATCATGATAGAGCATTATTTGTCTTCCTCTCTAAACCTGTCACGTAGTTGCTCTCGCTCTCGAGGCAAGCTTTTCCTCAGCTCTAGCAAGTCGATCTCTGTGAAGTGTATATCATATCATACTTTCACTCGTTCCGCTTCCTCTTGCGATCCAATCAAGAGGGAAGGGTCGGTCCGACCAGCGTACATAAGGCAGTCGTGCAATGTCCGGGCCGCGCTTACGCGAGGACCTAATCTTGTGACACCATCTCTCGACTGCACTATCGTTTCTGATCGCACTCGCCGAATTCCTGCGGCACCGCTCCCCTTCTTGCACTGCCGCCGGTCTCGCTTTCACCACTCGGTCAAGCACGAAAGACCATCTACAAAACCAGCGAAAGACGACACGCCGCTGAAACGTCGACCTGCGATCGGTCGTTTTCAAACAACACGCTGCTCAAGGGCGCACACACGCCACACGCCACACAAATACAATGCAAACGAGAGCTTCTTCGCCGACCGACGGGCACCGCTACCCGCCACCCCTCATCCTGCCGGTGGAAAAGGAAGATGTTGGCCCAATCGCCGTATTTTCCTTCGAGGCCACGTCCTGGAGCCCGATGAGCGGCTTTTTCAACCAGTCGCCCAACAACGCCGCCAAGGCCGTTCAGAACCTCGAGGCCACGCTGCTGGCCGCGCTCGACGACCCCGACCGGTTCATCGTCATGAAGGCCGTCGACCCGGACACCGGCGAGCTGGCGTCGTACGCGACCTGGGAGCGCGTCAGCCACGATCGCGGCCGGCAAGACGTGAACGAGGTAGGAATGAAAAGGGCCAGGCCGGAGCATGAGGAGGAATCGAATAACGACAAGAATCCGGCAGAGGCCGTGAAAAGGGAGCAGTCCGCGAACGTGGATCCGCGCCGCCGCTTCGGCGCCCACATAGCCGCCGAAACGGTGCGGTTCCGGGACGCCTGGGCCGCGGACATGGACTACGTGGAGATGCGGGGCTTGGCGACGGCGCCGCGATTCCAACGGCGGGGCTACGCGACGGCGCTGCTGGACTGGGGACACCGCCGGGAGCTCGACGCCGAGCGCCGCGTCGGGTTCCTGGTCGGCAGCCCCGTGGCGCGCCCGTTGTACGCGAGCCACGGCTGGCACGAGGTCGGCCAGATCGTCGTCGACCTGTGCGAGTTCGTGCCCGGCGCGAAAGCGGGCGATCGCGGATGGGGCACGTGGAAGCTCTATCACATGATCCGGTTGCCGAGGGCTGTCACCTGAAGTCGAACACTGTACTGTATGTCTATGCGCATAAGCACCTGGGTATTGTCGACAAGTCAGGTTACGACTGCCCTGTGCGGTCCGCGGCGGCGAGACCGAGTGGGTCGACTGGCGCATACCTTTCTTTATACTTCGCACACTCCATCCTAAACGTCGTCGTCGGGTTTGCGAACCTACTTATAGGTACTAGGTAGGTATTCATCCTTGACGTAACCGAAACCGGGCTTCAACCCTAACCCGTAAACACTGTGGAGCAAAGATGTTCATAGCTTCCCATCAAGTAGACCAAGAAGCTTTATCCTTACAAAAAGGGAAGCTATGAATCTATCAGAGACTTTGTGGTAGACGGTTGCTATAACAAGGATTATGTACTCTAAACGAAAAATCGCCCTCTACGTGAAATTCGTGAAATTAGCCCTCTATACGAAAAATCAATTTTAGTGACATCTCTAAAAGTGGAGCCTGGGATGTAAAAGTTTTTGGTAATATCTCCAAAAGTAGAGCTTAGGAATATCATATAAATTTTTAGTAACATCCTTAAAAGTAGGGCCATAGTGCGAGAAATTAAGGGTATGCCTTATTTAGGTATATCTTGATAGATAATCTTTATATATTATATTTCAAAGTAAATTAAATTTTATTTAAAATAACCATTATATCACTACTACATCCCTAGGGCCTTAGTCAGCTAGATTTATCGACGAATTCTAATAAAAATTAAATTCAAACTAGGTTTATATAACTGTTATTTTGATTTGAAGCTATTTTATTAATTTTTATTCTCCAAAAATTAATCTCTATCCTAATTCACAATAGTTGCTGACCACTAGTATCGGATTATTATTGTGATAATATTATATCAATATCGGAAAAAAATTATATCATTTAAAATTTCTTTTTAATAAATTAATTCGCCGATTTATTTTTAGAAAAAAAGAAAATTATAAATTGTTAAAAATAAATCTTAATAAAGATAATTAACTATAAATATATATTTCGGTAATAGCTATAATAAAGATCCATTTATTCTAAATTTAATTAAGTTTTTAAAATTATATTCCGATTATTTCATTTTACAAATATAGTTAATATAATTGTTATATAATATTATAAATAATTATATATAAAGATTATATAAAATAGATTAGCAATATATTATAAATATATTTCTTTAATAAATAAATTAATAATTGATTTACTATTGTATAATATAATAAATTAAATAGATTTTCTAAATATAAATTGTATATTTTATTATTATACTTTACTATAATCGCTGGATTTTTTATACGAAAATTTGCTATATATTAAAGTAGCGTATTATATATCACAATATATATCTGTGTTTTGAAGTGAAAATCTCTATATAAGCGAGGATTCATGCAGCGGCGGTGATCCCGGGCTTGCGATTGTATTGGGCGTAGCAAGCGCTTAAAATAATTTCGGCCGCGGTGGGGCCGCGGCGCCCCGTTTATGCAGATAAGGATAAATACTTAGTGAACAGATAGCTTTCCTGCTTGCGCTGGTATTATTGGTGCTGTGCCACATTGTCATTTGAAGTCGTGTTTTTAACATGTTGATTTTGTGTACGCGTTCTTGACGGCATGTACTCCGATGCCTCAAGCTCCAAATGGCATTCTCAGAACCAGAAACCGAGTTGCTCACTGAGTACTTCGGGCTGCCCCCCATTGTACGTGATCTTTCCTTTCAGACGCGAAACTTTGTGTGCGCCGGACTAATCAAGGCAGACACTTCTCGACGACATCATCAACAGCGTCAATGCAGTCGCCGAAGCGGGCTTGAATCAGCTAGAGAAGCAGTTGCTCGATACGCCGGCCGGAGCTCTTGGTTCTGGCTAACGTGCTGGCACCGACGATGCAGAGCAGATGTGTATCGAGATTGAGACCGGTACGCATCAATTGGAAACTCTCCTGTGCTCCAGCATTGATCGCAACTTCGACAAATTTGAGCTCTACGTGCTGCGGAATACTGTCTCGATCCCCCCTCAGGACGCAGACTGGATCCGTCTGAATCATTTTGCAGACGTGGACTTCCACCGTCTCACACATGGCCCGGATACACCAACCATCAGGAGCGTCGGCCACCTGAGACGGCGACTCCAGTCGAGCTATGCACTTCATCAAATGTTCGAGGCGGAGCGGCTCTCGAAAGAAGCCCTACTCAATGAGTTGGGGGACATTCCGGCGGGTGTGAACAGTGGACGCGGAGAGGTGGCTGCCGCTCTCGGCTTCCTGCTGGCTCGAAATGATCTACATCGAATGGATCCTGCCGAGCCGCTCACAACGGCAACCGTGTTCTCTAGGTTCCAATTATCCAATCTGCGTTCTCTTTCTGCATCTATGAGCCAGATTGAGGTGAATTCCCGGGTTCAAATCTGGAAGGAAGATCAGTCTGGCGTCGAGTTCTCCACGTGGAGACAGGAGCGTACGGTTTACGTGGAAAAAGTGTGCGAAGACACCTTCAGGTTGTGGAGGGCCATACACTCACCGACACTGATCGGTTGTCTCATGAGATATGGTGTGGCTCGAGTCAAGCCCGGCACAAATCAGAAGTTGAAGCCCTGGAGACAGTCGTAACTGCTACACGAGCTGGCACACCAGCGTGCTGAACTCTTCCGTGTGACGATCAGAACCACGCCGGTCTCCAAGGCCCCGGAGACTTTCGTGTATTTCTGCCTGGATTTCACGGTGCAAAGCCTGAGTCGCATGCTGTGCCGTACCGGTGCCTGTCAGCCTAGCATTGGGTGATGGCCAGGCCACAAATACCGGCCTCATCACCGAGATATGATAGGAGCACGTCACCGAGCAGACCGATGTGGAACTTCAGAGTTCGGATTTCCGCAACGGTGGATTGATACGAGATGGGGGAAATAAATGGCAAGTCTCGGCCTCGTCGTGGGACCATGGGAGTATCCAATGCGAGACTACAATGCTACTGCATTTGTGCGTGGTTCTTGAGACATTGTACGCATACCGAGTGACAGCGACTTTCCTAGTTTCGAGGCTGATCCCAGTCTTTGGAGTCAGACTTCAAGTCATGCCCTACGATAGTAGTGCGCCTTGGTCTACACGCTGTCTACTGAAGACTGAAGTGGGTAGCCTGAGTAACATCAACGTCATCCAAAATATCTACAAAGTACGAAGTGTGGAGTGTGGACCCGGTACATTCCGAGGTACAATAGTGGAGCCAGAATGAACACATACAAGCGAGCTTGAAGACGCACGTCGAAATCGCTCGCCAAAATTCATGAGCCATGTTAACAGCGGGAAAAGACTCCATATTAGGATCCCATAAGAGGTATCCGTAGAAAACATAACACACTGCTGAGGGAAGACCGCCAGTACCTAGAAAGAGAGCGATACCTATGCACTGCCGACTCCGAGACGCCCTGAATGAAGTAGTGTGAATGTCCCAGTCCCCACCCACAGAAAACAAAGGCTCTATCAGTGGGTCCACCTTTGATTGATGCCCGTCCCTCTCGATCTCAAATATCAGCCCAAAGCCCAGGCCAGGTCATATACTTTGCTATCATCCAATCCGGCTCAGTCCTGTCGATCCTGTCAAGTACCTTCCGCCCAGAAAAATCGATGTGTGTGCTCGCCTGTAAAAGGCGCCCCCTCCTTTCCCCAAACTAGCAGCCACTGCTTTGCTCTGCACTTGGCTGTTCTATCTCCTTCCTTCTAGTCTTTTGCCCCGAGGCTAAGTGTAGTGCTCGCGCGGAGGGTTGATCTTGGGCTCCTGGCCGTTGTACCACGTCAGGAACTTCCAATCCCGCTCCTTCTTCGCCAGGTCCCAGTGACCATATGGGCCGGGGACAGGAGGCAAGTCGCTTCGGCTGGCTGACAGCGTCGGAGACGCTGGGGACTCGGTGATGGGGCTGTCTGAGGTGACTGAGCCATCATCGTCGTCCTCAGCGATATCCTCGTCGGCGTTCTCGGCCTCATTGTCCTCATCCTGCTCGCTGCTGCTGGCGCCGCTGACGTCCTGCTCGCTGTCCAGGTCGCCGGCGTGATGGTGGTGCAGCGTCTTAATTTTCCTAATACCAGCAGCATCCAGCGTCAGTCTTGCCAGGGCGATGGTCATGTGTACGGTGTGCGAGGCAGTATGCAAAGCCCACCTAGTTGCTTTCTTAGCCCGCATGCTCACAGGACTCTCTTCGCCGTCCGTAAACGAGGCTGCGGTGCCGCTGCCGCTACCGCTACCATCTGCCGATGAGGCTGCGGATGACGACGAGGAGGAGTTCGAGGAAGTGCCTGGGGAGCCGGATGCGGCAGCAGCTCGAGCGGCTTCAAGCATCTCCCGCCGTCTAATCTTCTTCAACAACCTGGCCTGGCGCTTGTGGCAGTAATGGCAGCTGACGTGGCGGAAATCGGCGAAGAAGACCTTAGAAGCAGTCTCGGAGGGACTTCGACGGGCTTTCTTGTGGTCGTAGGGCTCGGGGTGCACGGGGTGTGTACAGGAGTGGAAGGAGTCGGCACGGCAGATGGGGCACTGCGGCTTGTCGGTGATGGAGAGGTAGGTCTTGATGCAGACGCTGCCAAAGACGTGGCCGCAGGGTAGGAGCGAATAGCCCTCCTTCACACCCTCGGGGGACTTCTTGCCGATGGGCATCTGGCAGATAGCACAGTCTTTATCGAGAGCACTGCGGTAGTCATTCTCCTTGCTGTGCTCCTCGTGGCGGGACACCGAGGCCTTCATCGGCGACTTGGGCATTCGCGAAGCGGGCGGCATGGTGATGGTGTTGACGGAGGGAAGGTAGAGGAGACAGAAGTGAACGAGGTCGGCCGTGCTCGCAAAGGAAACGAGGGGAAAGACAGAAGGGTGGACGAGGGCGGCTGATAGACTAACGGCCCAACCCCACCGAGCTGACGAGGTATGACTGTAGCCTGTGAACGCCGTTTGCTGTGTAGGCGAGGACGAGAGGGATGAATGTGAACTTGAGGTCGTTGAGATTGATGCAGTTGATATCGAGGATGTGGCAGAGGAAGGCAACCTGCCCAAGTCCCCAAGTGGCATGACACAAGTTTGAGTTGGGTGGCCAGCTAGATTGTAGGTCTGTATGAATCAGAAGCTAGAAGGTTCACGTGTGTGATAGGTACTGTGCTCAGTGCTATCGCAGCGGACTGACTAACACTGACTGAAGTCCGTCCGTTGCTGTTTGACGTCTGCAGGTGTGCCCAAAGAGGCAAGGCCTGGGGGTTCAAAGGAGGGGTTGTTTGAGTCTACTCCGAAGTAGCTGACCAGCGTGATAATGAACTGCGATGACGACAGGGGCACGAGAGGAAGTAGCTGTGCGTTCGCGGGCACTACAGTCGCTAAAGGAGTCGTCGCTTGCGGAATTGAAAGAAAACAAACAAAAGTGAAAACGAGACGAGGTTGGTAAAACAAGGTGGTGAATACAACATGCAGGTGAGTGTACTAATAGGCGCCGGCGTGTTGCAGGTAGGAGGTGGGTAGGTGAGGCACTGGTAATGCGACACTGTGGCGGTGGGGGTGCGGTCCGTTTGTGATCGGCGTCCCGATAAGCTCACAAACCCGGCCCTGGCGACTTCCAAAAGTTTCCCGTAGAACCCTTGACATGAAGCTGCTCCTGCCTAGAATAAAGTGGGTGATTGGTGCAATTGCAAGTTTGTACTTTGTGGACAGGTGTTTCCAGTCCGTACTTGGGTAGTTGTGAAATTGGAGTGCGGTGTGAGTAACTGGCTAACCGTCCTAACTGTCACAATTTCGTTGGAAGTGTGAGGCTGAAGCCGATGCGGGGATGAAAGGCATGGATGGCATGGATGGCGGGACACTTATTGCCTGATGACCCTGGTTTGGCCTCATGGTCGGCTAGGCACTACCAGGCACATGAGGCTACAGCCATGTTACGAACAGGTTGGCTGGATATCATTAATGCAGCAAAGTGGATCATCTACTCAATACTTCCATCTGCCTAGGTAGCTACCTACTGAAGTACGAAGTGGCACAGTGCATGTGGTGTAAAGTGAAGTGGCCGGCCTCCAACTGTTGTGATGAGGCTGTGCCCCAGGATGTGCATGTTCATGGCTTAACAGGGGTGCTCACACAGAACCACAGCCTTGCCCTATTTCGTTGGGGCCAAAATTACCAACACCAACTGGATAAATTAACAAAATACCATAGCCAACCAGGAGGCCAACCAGCCGATGATGGGGATAATTGTGCAATTCACTCCTTTTTGATAACGAAGTAAATACTCTGAGTATATGCCCCTCTACGTCTGTAATGTACTGCAGATAACAACCAGATGTAGCTTCAAAGAGCGATCATGGCAGCCCTGCATCCTGGATTTGTGTGAGACCAGCTGACCCTTTCTCGACTCAGTGTAGATGGTCTCGCAAAAACGGAGCTTATTTGGAACAGAGGCCGCACTTGCACCACTCCGCCAAACTGAAGAGTCATTGTGACCACAGGTGCAGAAGTCATGCGCCAACACGTCGCTGAGACGGCTTGCGATGTTCTTTGCCGCCAATGCTGTAAATGCCGGGTGATGAAGACCCTGAGCGGCGGAGTCTTTAGCCGCTTTGTGCACCGCATTGTGCAGATGCGTAGAGCTCGTTGCTTTTGCCACAGGCATCCAACGGTTGAGTTAGTCATGTTTGCTGTATGGGAGTTACCAACACCGAGTCCATGTGGGAACACAAAACCGGCGTAAACCAACCTTTGGTCGAACTTGTGTTACTGGCTGTAGCAGCGGTTTTCCATTTGTAGCCGTACGAAAAAGAGGACCTTCAGATCAATCGATAATGGAATTCCATGCCCTATGCATTGACACTATCGCGTCCGACTAGGCGGCTCAGCTTCATCATCGTCGCTATCATCCCTAAAGCCCTCTTCCAAACTACGATCACAATTAGCACTCATCCATGAACCTAAGAAGCAACCAGGAAAAGAGAAGCAACCACTTACTCCCGACTCAACCTCCTCTGCAAATCCGGCCTTCCACCCCTCGCCCGCCGCGCCTCCCTCTCCAACCGCGCCCGCATATCCTCATCCTCCGGCACCTCGTCGAGTTCCTCGCCCTCGTCCGAATCGAAACCATCGTCGCCGTGCCCGTCCCCGCCGCCGTGCCCGCCAATCACCAGCCGGTCCTGCAGGCGCTCGCGCCACGTCGCGGGCACGAGCCAGCGACCGATGGCGTTCTGCACGCGCGAGCGCAGCGAGGCCGTGTCCGTCAGGCTGTCGAGTGGGAGGTATGCGCCGTAGCGGCTGGACCGGTAGCGGGACCATAGCGGATAGAGGATGTAGGTTGCGATGAGGAAGACGAGGAGGGCGATTATCGCGGGGACGATGAGGGTCTGTTGTTTGCGCAGGGGCTGGTTAGTTTTTTGGGAGGATGGGAATCAGAAAGGGGTGCGTTGGAGGCTTACTTTAACGGTAGACATTGTCGAGCCCATTGTGAAGTTTTGGTGGTGGCGTTCAGGGCGCCAGAGCACGATCTTGAGTTGCAGTGGGTCAAGGCAAAGGGGGCCGGTGAACAGTATAGGTAGATGGGTGAATGTGGACGACGGGGTCCGGAAGCCGGACTTTCGGGAAGTCAGGACGGCGTGGCTCCACGCTTGTGCGCCGTGTTGCTCAGCTTGTGTGACGAGGATGCATGACAGGTGTACAGACCTCGGGAGAGAAGGGCCACGAGATTACACACGCCTCCAAGAATGCACTAACGATTAAATGCTAGGGGATGAAGCTGCCCGGATCATGTTTGAGAGGCAGCGTGGAATAAGCTCCGAGATCGTCACATGCATGGACGGACTCATTCGTTGTGAAGGGTTAGGGTCCGCGACGGAGTACTCAAGCACCCAGACATCACCATCAGCCATCAATGGTGGCCTGGGGAAAATGGCGGCATCCTACGTCTTGCCTGTCTAGATCTCTTGGTCGTCATGCTGTGTGGTTAGGCACCTAGGTAGCTTCGTACAGTATTGCGGCATTCTTCCTCACGACACAGTACACATGGATCCCATCCTCGGCGCGTGAAGAGATTATGAATCAATTTTTTTTTGATTAATTTTCGGATTAGATGCAAATTTCGTACCTCGAGGGCTTATACTATGTGACCAAATCGAGTGTGTCTGGTGGTTGCAGCTGAAAAGTGAAGTCGGCAAGAATCTCGTCCTCGGTGCAAAGTACCGATCTGGAGCTGGATATAAAGTGCGATTGGGACCGGGTCGGTGGCACGAGTTGGTTTGAAGATATCAGATGATGGGCGATGATCTTCCGGGCTTTTTTCAAAGATGGGACAATGCATCGATCGTCTGATGGTGTCCTTTTGGGGTGATTCTCCTTTGAAACCTGGTCTGTTTCATTGGCGCCATTGACGACCATTTCGAAGTTGAAGTGATGCAGTAATTGTGGTATGACACCAAACATATTCGAAGGTACAGTACAATACTGTACGCAGCGTTGCGCCTCATAACGACCTACCTCTCATGACTCAGGTACGTTCATGTCATACCATACCTGTACATTCCGGTATACGTGTACCGTATTGTAAGAAGGACCCTACCGAACATCATGAGAAACACCTTGTCGACAGTAAAGGCCGAGAGTGCATGGGCATTTGATACAGAATGATCTGCAATCAGTATGTAGTTCGGGCCAAGAACGAAGACGGCTAGTCCTATGCAACCCCTTAAATGACTGCCAGCTCTTTGCCAGATTTGGGCAACCAGTTGGACACAAGACTGGCCCAATCTGCCCATGAGGATCGCGGAGTGCTGCATGAGGTGACTTGATGTGGAGGTGGGGACGGGTACGGTTGGGTTACAATGAAATAGGCAAAGACAATGAATGCACCCGCCCCTGAGATTATGTTGCGTTGGGTTCCAATTTGCATATGTTTGGTTGTGACTGCGATGTTTGGCAAATTGGTACAGGGCCTGCCGCACCTATTATCAGTGCGCGCTCGGACCACCCCACCCCAGTAATTCAACGACATTGGGACCCTGTACCCCCCTGCTTCTCGTCAGTATGTCCGAGTGTCTCTTTCTTGACCTCACATCAAACTTTCCCGAAGCGAATTTCCTTCCTCGCTTCATTTGTCGAACCTTTCCGTCTGTTTTATCGTTCAAAGTAAGCATTTCGCAGGGCGGGGCTGTTCGCGTATGCCATATGCTTAAACCGACCCCGGAACTAGCCGCGGCCCCTCGACCACCAAGAACTGCCTTGTTGATGATCTGCGCGCATTCTCCGTCTCGTCTCGTCAGTCCTCGTCAAGACGATCTTGATCCGACCCCGGCCGGCCAGCCTCCTTCCATTTCTTCCTCTACCTGACTAGACATTTGCCCCGAACCAGCACCTCGACCGGCCAACGACTCGACGAAACAGCGCCGCCATCCCACCCCACGGCCTGCGCACCCAACCGAACGCGCATTGTCCACACGACTCGCACGACGACACATCTACCATGCGATCGGGGCCAGCTTGTGCCTTACCCTCTAAGACACGTTCAGCCCTACACGACAACGTCTTCGAAATACTCGCTCGAAGCTATCATATTTCCTCCAGTCACCCGAGCAACCGCTGATACCTTGCTATTCACATATTATAACGGCGACACAGGCAGCAGATAGACAGCCCGACCCCGGCGACCGCCCCGCGACGGCCGCCGTCCTGCCGATCGCACCATGGCCTCCCTTTTTTCTAGGGGCAAACACAAGGACAAGAGGCACACGAGTGATGAGAGTCGCAATCTCGGCGTCAACCATTTGAAAGACGACGCTGCGAGCATTAGATCGGGCCGCTCCTCACGCCACAATAGAGACTCGTCGATAGTATCCGTCGATCGTCCAGGTTCGCAAGATGGAGTCGGTATCAACGAGACGGCCGGCGTATTTTCCACGATACCGTATGACAGTACCGACAACCGCCGCTCGCCCGTACCCATCGACTACCTCCCTAAGGGTGACCAGATACCCGTGCGGCGAGAACCGCTTCCTCATCAGTTAAACAAGGCAACGGCCGACTTCCACCAGTATCCTACTTTCGACCCTAACGTGGTCCAGCAGCAAGGGTATGGATCACAACCTTCCGGTCCGCGGCCGCCGCCAGTCTCTGGGAATATCACCATGGCATCAACAGGTCGGCAGACACAGTATCAGCAATGGGGACCTTCTAGAGACAGTGGATACCCTGGCTCCCATACTTCCAAATACAGTACCTATGCTCCTTCACAGGCCTCGCAAAGTAGGAATTCAGCAGACCAATCCAGTGTATTTTCAGGTAATGGAGGACCCTACCACGATCCACGCATGTCCACTCGCTCATCAAGAACAGCACTCCCTAGTGCCTCCTCCCAGAGTAGCTACTCCTCCCAACCTTCCAATAGGGATTCCCATCGCCTGACAAAATTTCCAGGAGGACTCTCGCCGACCACCCCGAACGATGGAACCTTTAATTTCCCGAAGCCCGACGACAAGTTGATTGATAACATGTTCCTCCAGTTGATGCAGAAGCGCGGATGGCACAACCTCCCCGAACAGGCCCAACGACAAATGCTAGCGTACCCCTCTGCAAAGAAGTGGACTCTGATTCACCAGGATAGACTTACCGAGTGGCAGGGCGAACAGAAAAGACGCAACACGAACAAGCCCGGATCCTACCAGACCTTCGATATTGCGGCTTCCGCGGCAGAGGAGGGCAGTCCAGAATGGTACGTCAGGAAAGTTATGGATAACAGCCTTGACACGAGAGGATTGGGCAGCTTGGAGGTCAATCTTAGGACGCAGCAGATTGGATGGGTTCGGCGCTTCATCGAATGCCAAGGCCAAGTTGCCCTCACGAACGTCCTCCTGAAAATGAATCGAAGGCAAGCGGCTGGGCCGGCAGCACCAGAGGGGTCAGGACAAAAAGGAGACGCAAAGACTCTTGACCGCGAGTACGATATCGTCAAATGTTTGAAGGCGCTGATGAACAACAAGTTTGGTGCAGACGATGCCTTGGCACATCAACAGGTCATCGTGGCTCTGGCTACGTCGCTCATCTCGCCGAGGTTAAGCACTCGGAAACTGGTCAGCGAGGTCTTGACATTTTTGTGTCATTGGGGCGATGGCGAAGGGCATGTCAAAGTCATTCAGGCCATGGATTCGGTCAAGACTCAAAATAACGAAAATGGCCGGTTTGACGCATGGATGCGGCTTGTGGAGGTCACCGTGGACGGCCGAGGCAAGATGGGCAGCTTGGTCGGTGCTAGTGACGAAGTCAGGAGCGGCGGTGTGGGCATGGAGAACCTGCTGATGGAATACGCCGTGGCGACACTGATTCTCGTCAACATGATCATCGACGCCCCCGAACATGACCTTCAGCTCCGCATGCACATCCGCGCCCAATTCGGAGCATGCGGCATCAAGCGGATCCTCTCCAAGATGGAGGGTTTCCAATACGACCTCATTGACAAGCAGATCGAACGGTACCGCACGAACGAAGCCATTGACTACGAGGACATGCTCGAGCGGGAAAATAGCAGCATCAAGGACAATGTAGAAGGCGAGGTTAAGGACCTCAACGATCCTATTCAGATCGCTGATGCCATTCAACAACGACTGCAAGGCTCCAAAACGCAAGACTACTTTGTGTCTGCGTTGCAGCATCTGCTGCTCATTCCTAACAACGATGGGGAAGAGAGACTGAGGATGTTTCAGCTCGTGGATTCAATGTTGAGCTACGTGGCGATGGACCGGCGGCTGCCGGACATGGACCTCAAGCAAAGCCTCAATTTCACTGTGCAAAGTCTTCTGGACAAGCTCCATACAGACTCGGAGACCCGGCAAGCTGTGGATGAGGCCCTTGAGGCTCGGCAAATTGCCGACGCCGCTATGGCCGAACGTGATGAGATGAAGGCACAAGTCGAGATGGGAGCGGATGGACTGGTGGCGAAACTTCAGCGACAACTGGACGAGCAAGCCAGGTTCATCGATGCACAAAAACGGCAAGCTGAGACTTTGAAATCCGAGCTCGAGAACCTGCAAAGTATCCGGGCCAGGGAAGCTCAGAGGTACGAGCTCGAGACCCGTGAGCTCTATCTCATGCTTCGCGATGCGCAAGATGTCGCAGCGTCCAATGCTACTAAGGGAGCCACCACACTTGGTGAGGAAGACCCGGCACTTGCGAAGGGAATTCTTGATCGGGAGCGCTTGATGCAGCGTCTGGCCACACAGCTTGAGCGGCAGAAGACACAATTCAAGCTGGAGGGCCGGAAATGGGGCGAGGAAATTGGGCCTTCCGATGAGCTGCGTGCGCTGCGCGAGGAAATGGACGACCCCATCCCGGATTCGCTTGCGCCAGGTTCCAGAGATTTTGTGCACAGTATGCTGGGCAGCGTCAACCGCAACACACGCATGCAAAGACAAAAGAAGCGCAATTCGAACGGAGATCTCATCGAGGAAGAAGCCGAATCCGGAGACGACGAAGTCATCTACGAAAAGCCCATCATGGTCGAGATTCGCCGTCCGGTTCTGGACCCGAAACAGAATGTCAACCTCATGGGCGAAATCAGAGGCGCGGTTAAGAAATACGGAGATAGCGACACCGAGGATGATACGACCACAGCTCCCTCCCATCCAAGTGTCGAACTTCAATCTCCGATCACGCCCAGCGAAGACACCCCGAAGATCGAAGTTACCAGCACCGGAGCGCCGCCACCTCCTCCGCCGCCGCCCCCACCCATGCCTGGTCAGTTGGCTGGTGCCCCTCCCCCACCGCCGCCACCGCCGCCTCCCCCTATGCCGGGCATGGGCATGCTCTCGCCAACCTCAGCAGGTGGCCCTCCTCCTCCGCCGCCCCCACCACCACCTCCGGGCGCCATGGGACGCATTCCTGGCGCGCCTCCACCACCACCTCCAGCTCCAGGGATGCCGGGTGCTATGCATGGGCACTTTCTGCCAAGACCGGGTATGCCCTCACCAGCTACCGGAATTGGATTGCATGTCAGGCCCAAGATCAAGCTCAAGGCGCTGCATTGGGACAAGGTGGACGAAGCCACCTCTACTCATTGGGCTGCTCACGCTCCCACGACGGAGGAAAGAGAAGAAAAGTATGCCGAACTTAGCAAAAAAGGTATTTTGAACGAGGTGGAGAAGCTTTTCATGGCCAGAGAGACCAAGAAAATAGGTGCAGCGTCAGGCAAGAAAGACGACAAGAAGCAGATTATGTCCAATGATCTGCGGAAAGGATTCGGTAAGTTCACCAGACTGTGCGTTCGCTTCGAGTACTAAAGCTGACGCGTACCAGAAATTGCCTTGGCCAAGTTCTCCCAGTACTCCGTGGACAAGGTTGTACAGATGGTCATTCACTGTGATTCTGAGGTACTCGATAACCCTGTTGTTATGGACTTCCTGCAGAAGGATGACATGTGCAACATCCCGGAGAGCATTTCCAAACAGCTGGCGCCTTATAGTAAAGACTGGACGGGCCCAGACGCCATGAATGTTGCCCGTGAGCAAGATCCGGCGGAACTTACGAGGCAAGATCAGATCTACTTGCAAACGGCGTTCGAGCTTCATTACTACTGGAAGAGCAGGATGCGCGCCCTCGCGTTGACACGAAGCTTCGAAGCCGACTACAGCGAAATCACCGACAAGATGACAATGGTTGTGGATGTGTCCGAGTCGCTGAGAGACTCAGTGTCGCTGATGAACGTGCTCGGACTGATTCTGGATATCGGTAACTACATGAACGATGCCAACAAGCAGGCCCGTGGCTTCAAGCTGAGCTCGCTTGCCCGCCTTGGAATGGTGAAAGACGACAAGAATCAGTCCACTTTGGCCGACCTTGTGGAGCGCATCGTCCGACAACAGTACCCAGAATGGGACGTTTTCGCCGACGATATCCAGGGTGTCATGGTCGCGCAGAAGATCAACATTGAAGCACTGCAGACTGACGCCAGAAAGTACATTGACAACGTCCGGAATGTTCAGATGTCACTCGACAGTGGCAACCTATCCGACCCCAAGAAATTCCACCCACAGGACCGAGTATCTCAGATCGTGCAGCGCACAATGAAAGAGGCTAGGCGCAAGGCCGAGCAGATGGATCTGTATCTGGAGGAGATGTCACGGACGTACAACGAGATCATGGCCTTTTACGGTGAAGATCACACCGACGAAAATGCCCGCCGCGACTTCTTCGCCAAGCTGGCCCTCTTCATTAGCGAGTGGAAGAAATCGCGTGAAAAGAACATCACTTTGGAGAAGCAGCGCAAGCTCAACGAGGAATCGATGCGCCGCAAGAACGCCAACCTTCAAGTGGCCCTCAACGGCCGCGCCGACGCAGGTCCCGTCAGCCCTAGTAGTGCCGGAGCGATGGACAGCCTGCTTGAGAAACTCCGCGCCGCGGCACCGCAAACACGAGACCAGCGCGATCGCAGGAGGCGCGCGCGTCTCAAGGACCGTCACCAAGTCCGCATCGCCTCGGGCCAACATGCCCCGGACACCAACGAGATTCCCGAGGCCGATGCCGGCGGCCTTCCCAGCGCCAAGAGCGTCGACAGCCACGGCACGGACGGTGCGGCGGGCGCGGACGGCGGCGGCTCGGCCAGCGCAATGCTCTCCCCGACGTCGCTGGCGTCGCCGCGGGAAGAAGAGGACGATGTTGCGCAGCGAGCCGCAATACTGCTGCAGGGCATGCGTGGCGACGATGACGAGGGTGATGGGGAGAAGAGGCGTGAAGACCGACTGGAGGCACGGCGGAGAACGGCGCAGGACGAGCGGAATCGAAGGCGCGGGAGGCGCGAGAGGGCGACGAGTGCGCAACCGCCGCCGCGTGAGAATGGCGCGGCCAATGGCGGTGGCGGTGATGAGGATGAGACTGCAAGTGTAGTTGTCAACGAGGGTGATGCTGCTGCTGCTGCTCCTGCGGAAAGTGGAGAACCGGCCGAGACAGCCGAGGGCGCGGCGGAGAAGGATGAGGATGACGCTGCTACGCCGCGGGGAGCGGATGAGGAGCCTGTGCCTGCGTGATTGTGATGCGCGGAGTGAGGGGAAGAGAAGGGCGTGTTGATGATGGCCTAGAATGTGCATTTATGTGGTAATATAGCATTGAGTGCATGTCTTCTTTTCGCTTCAAGGATCGGGATTGTTGAGATTCTCTTGCAAGTGGCTTCTTTATGGATACCCCTTGGGCGGTGGTTTTGCGAGAGTGGTGTGAATTTGATCAGGCTTCGTGGCGAGCTTGAGCATGCATAGATTCGCACTAAAATAATCCACGCCTGCTTTTATACAATCCGGGTCATCTTTCACCAGGTTGTAGGTAAGGTATCCAATCCTGCTTATTTCCTAACTGGCTATGCTTGCATCTACTGATCATTGAGCCGACTCAAGAAAAACATGCAAGTTTTATACAGATACTGTGAGAAACAACCGTCTATACCCCTATATTTGTTTCCAGTACTAATTCGGACTCTGCCACGTACTAATTTAGGTACTCAAATAATTCCAGTGCAACGCTCGTCTACCATTACCATACAGTCACATCACCTACCGATCAACTCCATTACATGGTAGCTAAGAGAGAAACGAAAGACCCCACAACACAAGCCAAGAAGATAGACGCAAGCGGGCGACCGCCAGCCGACGCGGTGATGATGGGAGCGGAAGCTGACACAAGAAACGGAGTACGTTAGTCTTCGCTCGCCAAGGACCACGATAGGTTGTATGTGATGGGGGAGGTATAACTTACCACTTGCAGTTCCAGAAGCGGCGCTCGAGCCAACAGCAGGCGTGTTGGCGCCGGCGGGCGGGGCCGGGTTGGGACCTGCGTTTGAGCCAGCAGCAGGGCTGGAGCCGGCAGCGCCGGCAGCAGGTGTCCCAGCAGCTGGAGCGGCGGGGGCTGGCGCCGCGGGAGCTGGTGCGCCGGGAGCTGGAACGCCGGGAGCTGGAGCAGCGGGAGCTGGAGCGGCGGGAGGAGCTGCACCTGAGCCGCTGCCTGCATTGGATCCAGCGCCACCGGCAGCAGGGCTCGAGCCGCCCGTAGCAAGCGGAGGGGGAAGGCCCGTGGCAGTGGTGCAGAGCGAGTACGACGCAACGGACACGCCCGCGGGCACCGGGCTCGGCGCCGAGATGCCGGTCACATAGGGGCACGTAGTGATGGGCACCGTCAGCGTCGCCGTCACGGGCGTCGGGCCGGCGGTGCACGTCGCGACGGTGGTCGTGAAGCCCAGCGGGCAGGCCGCGGTGACGGTGGCGGGCGCCGCGGTCGCGGCGAGGCCCGGGATCGACTGCGTGACGACGTACACCTGCGAGGTGAGCGCGCCGACGCTGTTGAAGTTGTTGTACGTGTACTGGTTGACGACGATGGCCGTGCAACCGGTGCCCTGGCAGCCGCAGGCGTTGCACGAGGGCGCGACGATGTTGATGTTGATGGGCGCGCCGGCGCTCTGGCCGGGCGTGATGGTGGGCGTGGGGAAGGAGAGCTGGGCGCCTGCGCTTAAGCAGACGGTGGCGATGCCCACGCGGGTCTCGAGGCGGATACTGACCGGGGGTGCTACGTTTGCTGCGGCGGCCGCCGTGGCGAGGAGGAGCGTTGCTCCGAGGGTGGTGGTGGAGGTGTACATCTTGGGTGGGTGGGGAAAAGAGTGGACGGGAGGAACTTGAGTTACAGAGTTGTGAACTTCTGTATGTTCTGACCCAGGGGAACGAATGTGAGGATGCTCTTTTGGTAAAGCAGGAAAGGAAGGGAAGGGTCAAGAATTTGCTTGGGGGCTACGTTTATGGGGGGCTTCGAATAAATAGGAAGGACCTCGGGGAGATGAGGACATTTGGCTGGCATGTCGACTATACCGCATCGTCTGTGTGTTTCGCAGCGCACTGGAATGGCATCAGGCCGACGCGGATGGTGCTCGCATGTTTTGATGGGGATCGGCAAGAAAGTGTGTTCTCCGAATTCCAGTCACGATTTTGTGTGTGGGCGTGTCTCACTCAGCAGCCGGACGGTTCAGGAATGTTCACAAACTTGACGCGTACTTGGACAGTGAAAAGGCCGGTCCATAGGATTGGTTTCTATCCTCAGCAATCAACGACAGCAATTCTTTGTGCATCTCGTCTCTCTCAGAACTCTTTGTGCTCGACATGAGCTTTACGCTCGAGGTGAGCTCCGGTGCTCTCCCGCCCAGTACTTTAACCAAAATCGTACATATCGCTCGACCAGCGTGGAATCAACGGGTACAGCAGCCCGTAGACTCGGAGAAGCCCCCAGTGAGTGTGTCAAGGCCAATTTTGCGGTCCCAGCACCTGTTTCAGTCTTGCCTCCACTGCGTGTCGGCTTGTCATCAGTATCACCCGAACCCCGTCTACTCCCATAAGCTTGTCTGAAATGCTCAATCAGCTTGTACGGGGGATTCGCCTCGATATCATTGTCGCTCTCCTCCATGATGCGGACCCAGTCATGTCGTGGTACAGTCCGGACCTCGACGCCGGCCTTTTCGATCGCTGGGAGGACATCCTCGTTCCACTTTAGCATGTGTGGGCTGGCGACGTGGAAGACAGACATGTGGTCAGTTTTCGCCATAGTCAAGTCGACCACCACTGCTGCGGTGGTGTCAGAAGGTAGCCAGCAGAGAGTATTGCTGGTCTCCCCCTGCATTTCGGGCAACGCGCCCACAGTCAGCGCACTTTGCACAACGGCGGGAATAGCCTCAGCTGGGTTCCAGATCCCGTGCTTAGTGTCGCCAGATATCTGAGCCACTCTGAGGATGCGAATAGGTCCAGTCACGCCGTTCTTCGCGTCTGCAGCTTCGGCACAGATCTGCTCCGCAACCCACTTCGACTGCCCGTATCCGTTGCGTGGATTGGCTTCTTTCCAGGCGTACATCCGCTCCTCCGCCTCTATCTTCCCGGAGCTCACAACACCGATGGCAGCTGCAATGCTGGAGACGAAGATGAACGCCGCTGGCTGTGACTTCTCGGGTGGGATGGCCTGGCTGAGCTTCAGCAGGTGCGCCACGCTCGCGACGTTCGGTTCGAAGCTCTCGAGGCTCATGTTGAAGTTGACCGACCAGGCATTGTGGATTACAGCGGTGACGCTTGACTGGATCTCGCTGTACTCCGTGGGGGATAGACCGAGATCTGCGGTCGCGAGGTTGGTACTGCGGCATGTTAACTTGTCCTTGCTGGCTGGCGGGAGGTCGTCTAGGAGAAGCGAGTTTTCCAGAGCAGTGAGGATACGCTGAGTCGCGTTATTGTGGTCTTGGGCTTTGGGAGTGCGGACGAGACAGTAGACGCGCGATACATCTGTGCGGTCGAGGAGAAGCTTGAGAATTTGTGCGCCGAGATATCCCGTGGCGCCTGTGAGAACCTATGTGGGATTTGTGTGAGCTGAGGCAGCTATACGTGCAAGAGGAGGGAGTCTCTCATGGTAGTTCTCACAAATGTGAGTTTGGCTGATAGGAAACTCACCACGACATGATTCCTGTGTTCGCCTTCGCGGATCCCACCCTCCGAAATCACTCGATCGGTTCCAATTGTCACCAAGTCGACATACTTCTTCACCATCGCCTTTGCAATGGTCTCAGGATCTCGACTGCTTGATCCTCCTGTTCCCTGTATCCTCTTCTGTCGCAGAGTTCTTATGTGCTCAGTAAGCAAATTCACCGTCGGGTATTCAAAGACAACGTTCGTGGCCAGTCGTGCATCTTGAGGCAAGGGGATCGTCCTCAGAAGCTGCCGGCGGACCAGTGAAGACTGAAGGGAGTCCATGCCCATGGCAAAGAAGTCAGTATCATCGTCAAACCCAGCTCCGTCGTCGGACTGCTTGTGGTGCTCCTGCTCCACGACCCGTCTCACCACATCATGGATGTCCTCTTCCGTGAACTCAATGTCTCCATTAGCGGTGTCTCGAGCAGCATAGTGTGCCTCGATCTCCTCCGCAAACATCTGATGCATCACCGGCCTCTGCACAGTCATCTTCGCCGTCATCGGATACGGCGTGCCCGCGGGCTTCACAATGATATCGTCGGCCGAGATCTTCGCATAATCCGCAGCAAGCGCATTGCCCTTTTCAAGCTTCGGCTGAATGCTCTTCACCAACTCCTCCTTGGACATCTTCGCCGCCTTCTCCGAGGCGATGACCAGCAGGCCCAGCCTCTCGTGCCCGGCGCCGAACGCCAACGCCATCTCCACGAGCGGGCTCTGCAGCACCGCGTTCTCGATGGGCGTGGGGTCGGCGTTCTCGCCGTTGACGAGCACGATGATGTCGCCCTGGCGCCCGACGAACTTCCACTTGGCCTTCCCGACGCGGGTGTCGCTTCCGGGCAGGTTGTCTGGGTGCGGGCGGAAGATGTCTTTGCTTCCGTAGGATCCGTCGGGGCGGTCGGACATTTTGAGGGAGGGGAAACCTTTCTTGATCACCAGGTGGTACATGTCGTCGCCACTGGCTGTACGTTAGCCAAGGTGAACAGGCGTAGAAACAGCAAGCCTGATGCCATGGTCATCGTTCGAGCGCACGGCCAGGAAACTTACAATTTCTCGAATTCCAAGAAGCCCTCAGTGTGTGGCAGCGGCGTGTACCAGTCCCACTCCCCCACCCCCATCGCAACCGGCCGCATCGTGGCCCCCGACTCTGTCTGGCCATACGCCGTCGTCATCCTCACCCCACTCCTAGCCAACAAATTCCCCAGCTCGTCAGGCGTCGCTGCCCCGCCAGCCAGAACCAGGTCCAACGCCGCGAGCTTCGCCACGCCGCCGTCCATCTCGGCGAAGAACTTGAGCACGTACGGCACCGTGCACAGGCAGCGCGCGCCGGTAGCGTCCAGTGTCTGGGAGATGGTAGAGGCAGTCACGGGGCGCTCGGCGTTGAGGAGGGACAGGTGTATGGCGTTGTAGAGGGCGAGGTTGAGGGTGGCCATGCCGAAGGAGTGGAAAAGGGGCAGGGTGGACAGGATGGAAGGCGAGGTGTTGGATATGCTCGGTGTGGTGTTCATGTACATCGCCATGTCGAAGGGAACTGCTTTGGGGAGGCCGGTGGTGCCGCCGGTGCTGGCGGGCCGTGATCAGCATCGTTTTGTGTGGGTATGAGATCGCACGCGCATAATACCTACTGGATAACATAGCCCGGTCGGCAACACGGATCTGGAAGGTTGACACCGGGTACCTCGCGGCCAGCAAGAATCTCATCATCACCAAGAATAGGCACAATATCCAAGTTCCCTCCAAGCGTCTTCTTCACACGATGGAGCAGCTCCGAATACCCACTCCCCACAAGCACCGTCTGACAACCCACAGCCCTCAGCAAGTGTCCGTATCCATCATCCGCCAGCCTCGGCGAGATTAGCATCGGGCTGAGTCCAATGCGCTGCAGAGCAATGTACGATAGATGACTTGAGAGCGTGGACATGCTGACAATGGCCACAATCTTGGTGGGTATGCCGCCGAACCCAACGTCGCCGCTCACCTCGCCCTTGGGAAGCTGCCGGAAGGTAGTTGCGTACTTTGAACCAGCGAATGCGGTGAGACGCTCCATGTCAGCGCCAGTGAGGGTTGTGATATGCTCCCCGGTCTTGTTTGGGTAGGAGAGGATGGGATTGTGGGTGTGCTTCTCCGCGAGCCATTTCATCAGGTGGTGGTAGTGAGATGTCGAACCGTGGAATTGGAAGGACCTGTCTTCGTGGAGCTTTTGCTTGGTCTGGTCTTCCAATGGAGAAGACGCCATATTGAAACCGGTATGATCGACTGTTGTCGTTTTTTTTTGCTTTCCGCGTGCTTTCCTTGCTCTTGTTGACGACTTCAGGCGGTTGAACGACCGTGAAGTAGGCTGGTTTGTACGAGGGTGAGGTTACGGAGGCGTGGAAATTCTTTTCAATGTGACTGGTGCCGTCGAAGGACTCACATCCGTCTTAATAAAGCTTTGCTCTGGAGTCTCTCGGATTGTATGAACGCTGTACACAGTGCATATGGGATTCATGTATGTATTTATAGGGAAATGAACCGAGACCGGTATTTTGCTTCCACTCACATTCCGGAGTTGGTCTGTTGAGGAGAAACGTCCAAGCTAACTTTACGTACTGGCGCAGGAGCTAGTATATCAGCGCACAACTCTAAGATTAAGTTTCCCACGATGCGACTACACCCCACGCCCGCTCGGGCCAGGCCGTCATATGCTGCTCAGACTATCCGCAACCATTCCGTGTGACGACTGCAATACTGGACAGCCGCATTTGAATTCGTCCTAAAAGCGATGCTTTGCTTGGTCCCCAGATTGCGTAATACTTCGCATAAGGTTTGAAAATCGAACCCCAAACAAGTGGTTCCCGGGGTCGCATTTCGGCTTCTTGCTCAAGACCGACGGGCGTTAATGCAAAAGTAAATATTGACAGTGATGGAAAGTTCACAAAGCGATACCACAGTAGATAGCTGCACGCCTAGGAAGTGGATATACCTGGGTATTTCCTATTTCAAGAGGTGCCGGCTTGAAACCGTATAGCTCGCGAAAAGGAACAAACTAGGTTCGGATTGTGCCGAACCTAGGATGTTGAGAACTATGGTTCGGTGCTTGTGTGTAATTCTGTGACCGACATCTTGATTGTCATGTAATCTGTGAGCTCCGTACGGAGTAGGCAATACTGTATGATATATTATCTGGGGCTTGACATGATTTCGATCTCACTACAAGACCCTGGGCATTAACTCGACGTGAGTATGTAGTTCCTCCGCAGAAGCAGGCCTTGTAACTTCACCGGTCCTGGGTATGATTTGAGTGTATGAACTGCGATTTTACCATCTCGATGGTTGTAAAAAATTCTGGCGGACTCTCAATTAGCACCAAACCAGACGGTTACCTTTGTAACAGGTGACTCCCGAAGTTTGTGCTTCTACCCAACCTGGATTTGGTAATGCTTGATATCCAAAATTTCTGCCACAGCGAAGCCAAGATCCACGGTTCGCCTGCTGAACACAAAAGCGCCCCCTCTTGATGCCCAACTACCGCAAGTAGGGAAATATGCATCACGATCTCATATGTTCCAGCCTCAGCCTCACCAAAGGCCTCGTCTCCATTGACAAATCAGCCCCATGAAACCTCCTAATCTCCTCCTGCATCGCAAAGCGGTTACTCTCCGCCACGGCATGCTGTTCCTCCAGCCGTGCTTCATAATCCAGCCACTTCGCCACCTCGGCGTCCATTTCTGCCGACACGCCTTCCATGGGCGTGTCCTCGCCCAGACCGAGAGGCTCCCAGCCCTTGTCCGCCCACGGATCCTTCGCCACGTCGTACCAGTACTCTTGTGAGCCGGAAGTGGCCTGGCGAGCTGTGGTTTCGTACTGGATTCTTCGGGCTTGCTGCCGGCGCCAGGCTTCGCCGTCTTGGGGGTGTTCGGCGTATGTGCTGCCGGTGACGAGGCAGCGGGGCGGCGAGGCGAAGTTGATGTGCTTGTTGTAGTGATTATTTGATATGTGGTGATGTGCTGGTAATTGGAAATTTCTGGGCGGTTTGAGACATCCTTTTATGGGCCTCAGGTTATGTGGTGGTAGTTGTCGTAGTTGTGGTTGTTGGGCAGGGGATGAGTTCCATTGCGCTGCTGGCTGAGGTGAGGCCTCGTGAACTCCGGCCCACAGCAACTGGCGCGGTGAGTCATGACCGAATGGATGCTCACCGGCCATCTGGGTTGTTGAAGAGCTGGCACCGGAGAATCCAGCCATGTGTTCTCTTTGTCTGAGTGAAGGTGATGATAATTTTTGGGGTTGTGGCGTTTTTGTGCGCCCGGGAAGCAAGCGGCAGCGGCAGCGTTGTTGATGCCTGTCGGTCGTCGACCAGGGATGAGCGGGTCAGAGTGTTCCACCCTTGTTGAAGGATTTTGAGGTCTGGGCTCAGGTTTGTAGGTTCAGTAGGGCTGATCTCCAGTGTCTTCGATGTTTGAGACACTTGCGAGCGTGGTTGCAACGGTGAAATTCTTGGTATCGACGAAAAGGGAGAGTTGATGGTTGTGGTTGTGCTGTGACGACGAAGGAAAGACGAAGACAAAGACTGCATTAAATTTAGGTGGGTTGAGTAGCTATCTCACTGCCAGACCTGATATACCGACCAATACTTGCGGCCCACGATCGCTGCTGCCTAGATATGGCTGTGCCCAGCTGAGCACCGAGATAATGGATCTCCAGTTCAGGAACTTCTGATGTGGACAGTCCTTCTGATTTGAACAACCTGGAGAGGGCAAGAAATCAATGATTCTATGGGGCTGTTAGAATTTAGTGGCTTTGAGCATTGCCTGCGAAACTAACGTGAGCAGCTCTGCCGGGCAGGGACAGCAGCGAGGCAGTGGAATCCAATCCAGCCACTTTGCTGCGCCCCACCTAGGAAAGCAAACGACTCAACCTCACCACAACGAACGACTTCTACACTTCACATAATCGAGACGCTGAGCGACCTCGAGTGCACGTGCCGCGTATCTCTCAAATCCCCTTCTCAGATTTCACGCCAAAATGCCTCGGAAGCGGCCAAGCGGCAAGACCGCGGACTCCTCGCCTGCTGCGAAATGAGTCAAAAAGGAGCCCGAGGACAAGCCCAAGGTCGAGCCGGCTGCACGCGGCCGACATGCTAGTCGCCAAGCCATCAAGAAGGAGGCACGTCCTGATAGTGGCAGCACTGCAGCGGAGACAGCACACGCCGAAGAATCTCACAACGACTGGGAAGAGAAGTGGACGTCCAAGTACCCAAGCGCGGATGTCGTCCGTGCTGTTGGCGCTGTCCGCCGCTCGGGGACGACGGTGCCAGCGACTCCCGCGCGCAACCACGTCTACGTTGTCGTGTACAACGTAGCGGGTCGCTATATCAACTCGAAGTTGAACATCTTGGCCACCTACACCGACGTCAGTTCTGCCAACGAGCACGCCTTGGAGCACTTCCACGTCGAATGTCGTCAGTTTTCGGAGCAGGAGTACGCGGTCAGAGGTTCCACCGCAGACTATGGTCTCGCATGGGATGTAGACTCAAACGGCTGTCTTTCCCTCGCGGGCAACGACAAACATGGCGATTGGAAAGTGTTTGTGTCGAAGCAAGAGGTGAGAGATCGCTTCTAGAGCGGTGGCCTGGGCGGCCTTCACAGATAGAAGCTGGGGCTCACTGGATATCTGGGTTGCAACATTGACAACCAAGAGTCAGAGGAAGCGCGTCGGTAGCCCTTGACTGGAGGATGCTGACCGTCGTCAAAATGACGAGATCTTCGACTTTAGCAAATGACTTGCATAGAAAGCATGCCGTCCCCGGCCGTGCGCCACGTCCCGTGTCATTCCTTCTCCGTAGAAGATGCTACGAAAGAATTCTCGGAGTTGTGGGAAAGCCCACCAGAACACTCCGCAGGTCTTCTATTCGGCATTATCAAGGTTCGCTACAGAGAAGGCCGTATAATAGCAATGCCTAACAGCCTCCGGGCAATGTCACCAGGTCTCCTGCGCGGCACCTATTTAGCCGCCACGGGAATATGCCATGCAACCCCACTGCTGTGATTGATTGCCCTGCCCCTCACACATCAGCGTCGCAGACTGGGGGATACCGTCATACCACCAGGAGTTGAACTCGGGATAATTGCACACGAAACGAAACATATGCCATATTTCAAGCTAGTTTTTCTTTTCTTTACATACTCACTTTGCCCAGGTGTATCTTGAGTTGTGCTCAGACTATACATACAGCACATTCATGCACAGGAGCAACACTATCCCACCATGACGACCACAACTAAGACCGGTCTAGTACTCGGGTATGACAGTGTGCATCCCTTCTCGAAGGTCAACATCTCGGACCGTGCATCGGTCCAAGAACTTCTCCGAACACTCCTGGACCCGCTCGAGCCATTCTTCTCGCCCAACAAGGCCCGCGTGAGAGTGCCGGGTGCAACTGGTGTGCGGTTCGACCAGACTGCTTCCGAGGTCGAAGGCATCTGCCGGCCGCTATGGGGGCTTGCATGTCTGCTAGGTGGTGAGGGTGATTATCGTGGGAAGCAATGGTGGATTGATGGTATTAAGGCGGGGACGGACCCCGAGAACTCTGAGTACTGGGGCTTTCCTCGAGACAATGACCAGAGGATGGTGGAGATGTGTCCTCTGGGTAAGCACAATGGCATATGTGATCATGCAAGGCTGTGACTGACGCCTGCGTGTCCCCATAGGCTTTGCGCTGGCTGTGGCTCCTGAGATTTGGGACTCTATGTCCACGAAGGAGCGGACAAACATCGAGAGTTGGTTGGGGAATTCCATCAATGAGAAGAAGTGAGTGAGAGCCAATTCCTGAGATTTCGAAATAATTGTTGACCTTGGCTAGCATGCCAAACACCAACTGGCTGTGGTTTCGAGTCTTTGCGAACCTCGGACTGAGGAAGAACGGTGGTAAATTCTCCCAGGAACGCCTCGATAGCGACATCGAGCACCTGAACACGTTCTACCGCGGCGATGGGTGGTCCAACGACGGACCGGAGCACATCCACCGTAAGTCTTCATCACCAGGTCTCGTCTCGGAAAGCCTGTCAGGTTGCTCACAACGTGCCAGAGATGGACTATTATTCATCCAGCTTTGCCATCCACTTCCTGCAGCTGCTATACGCTAAGCTAGCCGGCAAGGAGGAGCCCGAGCGAGCAGCCGAGTTCAAGAAGCGCGCGCAGATCGCCGCCCTCGACCTGGCGCACTACTTCGACGAAGAAGGGCGGGCGATTCCCTTTGGGCGCAGCGTGGGGTATCGCTTCGCCATGTGCTCGTTCTGGGGCGCCCTCGCGTATGCGGATGTCGAGCTGCCGGCGCCGCTGACTTGGGGCATGATGAAGGGCATCGTGCTGCGGCACTTGCGGTGGTGGCAGACCCAGCCGGACATCTGGAGCTCGTCGGGGACGCTGACTATTGGCTACTCGTACCCGAATATGTACATGGCGGAGAACTATAACAGTCCCGGGAGTCCGGTAAGATGGCAGTGGAATCAGTTGTGACTTTCGTTGCTAATGCTGTCATAGTACTGGGCCTGTCTGGCTTTCATCTGCCTGGCTGTTCCCGAGACTCACCCGTTCTGGACGTCAAAGGAGGAGTCACAATGGGATGTCATCCCAAGAACGAAATCGCTGAAGCAGCCTGGTCATATCTTGACGTAAGTTGAGCAATGTATCACCTCACAAGAGACCCCATATTCACAACCCTCACAGTAACATCGGCGGCCACTGCATGCTCCTCTCCTCGGGCCAAGCATGCGGCTACCCAATGAAAGGCACACACGCCAAATACGGCTGCTTCGCCTACAGCAGCGCCTACGGTTACTCCGCGCCGCCGGGCCTCTTCACCCTCGAGCAATACGCCCTGGCCTCGCAACTCGGCTTCTCCGACGACGGCGGCGAGTACTGGAAGACGCGGCGCCTCTCGACCTACGCCGCCATCGAGGACCGCGAGGGCAAGCCCGTGCTCGTATCCGAGTGGGCGCCCTTTGCCGACGTCAAGGTCAAAACGTACCTCATTCCCACGGAGGAAGCTGCGCCCAACTGGCACCTCCGCGCGCATCGCATCACCGCCGGCCGCGAGGTCATGACCGCCGACGGGTCCTTCGCCATCTGCAACGAGCGCGCGCGCGACGGGCGCTACCTGGACTTGTACGACGCGGAGCAAGGCGAGGGCACGCAGCCGAAGCTCATCGGCAACTACGACACCAACACGGCCGAGGGGTGGACGAGCGGCGCGCGGGGCGCTTTCGCGGTGTCGAAGAAGGCGGGCGCGGTGGGGATCCGGGCGCTGGAAGGGGAGGAAGCAAGGGTGGAGAGGCTGGCGATGCTGGTGAATGCCGACCCGAACTCGAACTTGGTCGAGTGTCGCACGACGATCCCGACGCTGCAGCACACAATCAGGGCCGGGGCCGAGCCGGTGTGGTACGTCTCGGCTGTGTATGCGAGGCCGGCGGTGGGTGGGGGCGGGAGCGTGCCGGGGAAGAAGTACCTGGATGGGTGGGAGGAGCCTCCTAAGATACCGGGGTGGTTGCGGGCTGAGATGGTGGGAGGGGAGAAGTAGATGGCCTGGCGGGCTTTCTTCCGCTGGGTGTTGCTTCGGTTGGTGTGCAATGTGCTAATAAGGTAGCGAGTTGAGGTGGTCAATGTGAAGAACGGTCTCACAATGTGTACCCTTCGTAGGTTTCATGCGCCACCCGCAACGGCGTTCCACGACAGTGAAGAGCTCATTTCTCACAGTCCCGTTTTGGAGTCCCACGAGCCGCCTCCTCGCACACCGAGCACGGCCTCCTCGCAGTGTTTCTCCTGTTCTCAGTGTGGCGGTGTTGTCTGCATCGGTGAGACATCTTTGCAGATGGTAGTCCTCCAGCTCGTTCTAGCACAGCAGCCAGGCAATGGAACGCTTCACGAGCTGGATGTCAGGCACAAGACTCGAGGGCTGTTTCTTGTGCTTGTGCTAGATAGATAGATGCACTTGGCCCAGCTTGAAAAGGGGGATAGTGGACAACCATTTCAACTGATGACGGTCACCTGAGCCTTGGTACCACAGATCTCGAATGAACATGGCTTCCGATCGCCTTTCGAATCTCGACCAGACGGCGTCAATGTAGGAGCATCACTAACACGGCTTGCTACAGACACTTGTGGATGGATGAGGTGATGAGTTGTAGGCTTGCTGTCCGCGGGTGGCAGCATGAGCACAATGTACCGATGACCTATCGCTTTCCACCACGACCTCACTGTCAGCCCGGGCGTAGGGCCTCGTCAACAAAATCTCCCGCTTTCCCTCACACGTGAAGGGTCACTTCCCACGATAGGAACCGAGAACACCTCATCAAAACACGACCCAGCATCTCGGAGGAGATTCACAGCCCGTCGTCGACTTCCACAAGCCGCTAACTGGCCAGCATCTGGCGAGGTACCGGGGCCTTGTGCGACCCAAACTGGTCCTTCCCTCGGACAACCGCGTCCCCGGGGTAATCCACGCATGTTCTTTGTGCTCCCGTTTTCCCCCGGGGAGAAGAGGTGCCCGTTCTGATGAGGCAGAAGGACTAGATAGGCGAGTCGGCTTTCTGTGCCCGTGTGATGTACGCAACGGGGATCGAGGCGCGGCTGTTGCTGGTGCTGCTGCTGCTGCTGTTGTGCCTGTGGAAATTCGACATGGGAGTGTGTGTCGTGGTGTGCTGTGCGCATATCATTCAGGGACTCGCTGTTGGAGGCCCCTGATGTGGACGTTTCTTGTCTCTGGCTTCGACCTGTCTTTTTCCAGTCTTCAGGTCGCCTTGAAAATCATATTCTTCCGAGGCTTTTAGCTCCACAGTCCTTTGTTCCTCAATCCGGGTGGACAGGAGAAACAGGCGCAAACATGGGGAAACTACTTGCGCGGTTCCTCTCGCGCGTTGTTCGCAACGATGCTATGAAGAAGGAGTAAGCGCAACTCTCCCCCTAGTTGAGAGGGCTCGAATCCAAACTAAGTCGGACATGGCAGCCCCCACGAAATTTATGGATGGAGAGTCATCGCATTATCGTGCTCAGGCAAGTCCTCCTTCTGTTTGTTCGATGTCATCATTTCCGATGTAGCTGACGACTTTACTTTGCCCTCATCAGCCTGGTATGGAAAAGAGTCGCAATCCTACGAAGAGGGCTCAAGAAATTTCATCTCTGACAGCAGCCTCGCTCAAGCTTTGGTGGGATGCTGTTTGGCTGGGAGTAAGTCTACCTTCGCGATCTGAAGCGGCACATACTTACAGAACGATTCCAGTATTGGAGCCATCAGCGGTATTCTAACCTTCCCACAATTCGAGACGTGAGTGAAATATCAAACTATGACATCTGGACCATGGGACCACCAATCACTCATGCATGTTGTCTAGAGAATACCAATATAATGATGACACCGAGGTCACTCTCAACGAGAACAGTGAGTCCTGACCCACGACACAAACCACCCACAGACCTTCCAAGGTTGTCTAACACCAAGTCTACTTCAGTCGTCTCAACACTCCAAGCAGGCTGCTTCTTCGCAAGTCTCATCGTACGTCATGCCTCGTCTCCTCCTCCGTCTTTCTCAACAACAACCCTCTAACAAGCCACTATTTCCTTCCGCCTCTGCAGTCTTCCCTACTCGCCGACCGCTTCGGGCGCAAATGGCCCCTCGTCGGCGCCGGTGTCATCACCAGCACCGGCGTCGCCCTGCAAGCCGGGTCCACGGGCCATCTGACCACCATGTATATCGGGCGATTGTTCTCAGGCTTCGGCGTGGGCGCGGCGTCGATGCTCACGCCGCTGTATGTTTCCGAGTGTGCGCCGAGGGCTATTCGCGGTGGCCTTACTGGTGAGTCAAGACTGTGTCGTTGACTGATACTGGGCGAGGAAACACATTGAGGGAGGGAGGGAGAGATACTGACGGGAGCTATCTAGGATTTTATCAGCTTTTCATTGTCACTGGGACCATGCTGTCATTCTGGTCTGTGCTAATAGCCGCCGATGGACAACCTCTGGGGTTTACCACACTAACATGGACGACGCAGGATCAATTTTGGAGTGCGCAACGTTGATGGTGCGGCACGCTACCAGATACCTTTGTCCCTGCAGGCTGTTCCGGCTGTGTGAGTGCTGCAGTCCTCTCTATAAAGAGGTGATTGACCGCGGTAAACACCGTGCTGACTTTAGAACCTTCCACAAGTGTCCTCGCCCTCTCCATGATGCTATGTCCTGAAAGGTAAGTCCCCAGCAGCCACTCTCATCTCAGTCGATGCCCATGGTAGCTGAACACAGCAAAGTCCACGATGGTGTGCTCGAAACGGCGAGTGGGACAAGGCAGCCCGGGTCCTGTCGAGGCTAAGCAAGTGAGTTCCCTGGTCCCGACCTCATTCCAAACCTCCGGGTAGTCTCGGTCCCGGGCTCAGCTGAGTGACCAAACCATCACAGTCTCCGAATCGACCACGCGTACGTCCAGCGCGAGCTCCACGACATGGCCGAGCAGCTGGACATGGAGCGGCGCCTGGTCGGCGAGGCCACGTGGTGGACGCTGCTGAAGGAAACGTGGGAAGCAAGGAATCGCAAGCGCGCACTCATCTCCATCGGCCTGATGGTGTGCCAGCAGTGCACGGGGACGAACACCCTGGTGCGTTGTCTCTATTCAGCCGCATACTCTCGTTGCCTCAAACCTTCTAACGCCCCCGGCCCCCCCGCTGGACTGAGGTGGTTCGCTGACCGGCTCGTCCACGCAGAACTACTACGCGCCGCAAATATTCGCGAACATGGGCCTATCAAAGACCAACGCCGCGCTGTTCGCCACCGGCATGTACGGTGTTGTGAAGATGCTGGCGTCCATGTGCTTTCTCCTTTTCGCAGCCGACAGCTTGGGCCGCCGTAAGAGCCTGCTCATCTCCAGCGTCGGTATGACCGTGTCGCTGTACGTGGTAGGGGTGTATGAGAAGACTGCCGTAGGCCGGAGCAGCGAGGACAACGTGAGTTATTGTTGGGAGATCCTGTCACTCTCGCTCCCTTTCCGCTCCTTGCCCTTGGAAGAGTACTGATCGAGACCGCGCCCATCACGGAAAGCAGATCCCGCCCTTTGGCTATGTCGCGATCGTATCCATGTATCTCTATGTGTTGTAAGTCTCGGCATGTGCTCTTCTCGTCAATTAAGCAAAGCTGACCAAGTCGGCGCGCCGTCCTTCAATTAACAGCTTCTTCCAATTCGGATGGGGTCCTTGCTGCTGGATCTACGTGTCCGAGATTCCCACGGCGCGATTGCGCACGCTCAACGTTGGTTTGGCGGCTGCAACGCAGTGGCTGATCAACTTCGTCATTGCGCGGACGACGCTCACTATGATGAGCACCATGGGCTTCGTTCGTTGTCCCTCTCAATCCTTGTCTCCGGACTCTTTTCTCAGTCCTTCCTTTACTGACACACAACGGCCGGTGTAGTACACCTGGTTCCTCTTCGGCACCGCATGTGCGCTCTGCTTTCTCTTCGCCTTCTGCCTCATCCCCGAGACCAAAGGAATGAGCCTCGAGAAGATGGACGCGCTGTTTGGCATCACGGACGACCTGCTGCGGATCATGGACGAGAACCAGCGCGAGCGGGCGGCGAGCAGGACCGCGGCGGCCAAGGGGTTGGACAGGCTGGTGCCGGGGAGCGTGTACACTGCGACGACGATAACAGAGGCTGCATGTGAAGATGAGAAGCGGCGCACGGGCACTTCAGGGTCGAGGGAGGAGCCAAAATATCGGCTGTGATTAATGTGGTTGGTGAGGGTGAGAGGGCTGGGAATCAATGCTGGTGGGAGCTGGGCTGGAGTACTAATAAGGTTGAAATGTGTGAAGTCGGCCGGAGGTGTTCTCATGAATTTGATCTTCTCGTGAGGACTGAAACTGTGCCGTGGTCTCACAGTCCTTCCAGTGAATCGTGATGGCGACGCGCCAAGAAGCTCAGGAATTGCGGTAGCCGTTCCTGACCGTGATCTTCCAAGCAGTCACATTTCGCCAAGCGTGCGAAACAATTCGCGTATTACCAGATTCGTATGTAATTTTCCTGCCAACCAATCCAACGCCATGATAAATGCTTTCTTCTCAAGTCTAACTTACTTATTCGCTTTGCTCCGTTGTTTTCAAGCATTCTCATCTGTGGTTTATGCAGATGCAAATTTGTTGATGAACGCAGCCAGCTTCTCAGCTCCCTCCAGAGGAATGGAATTGTAATTGCTGGCGCGAATTCCACCGACGCTTCGGTGGCCCTTCAGACCGGTGAGTCCCAAGTCAGTCGACTGCTTAAGGAAGGCCTTTTCGGCCTCCTCGACGTCGCCGCCCTGATTCGGTTGTTAGCTGTAATGATCCAAAGCGCTGCTCGAAAAGGATGGCTTGCCTTGGTCACACGGAAGCAGATGTTCATTCTCGACCGGGCGGACTTGTGGGGCACGATCCGGTAGGCATCAGGATTTGCTTCGAGCGCCGCATAAATCAGCTCCGCCTTCTTGTTTGCAACGGCTTCCTGTCCATCGACCTTGTCGGGGTATGTGGCGAGAAGCTTCTTCAGTACTGAGCCAGCAATGTAAACGCTACATGAGTGTTAGTCATAGGCGTATTGATGTCGGCTTCAATGGGCTGAGACTTACTCGAAGATGCTCAACGTGTTGTACAAGCTGTTGTTCTTGGCAATGGTCTCGTACGAAAGCACAATAGGACCGATAGGGAGGCCTAGCTTCCGCAATAGAGCTGGTGCAGGCTGAGGAGTCGTAGGAGGCAGAAATCTCTTCTTGATGACAGCAACAGTAATGCCAGTCGAACCAAGATTCTTCTGGGCACCAAAGAAGAACAGGGAGAAATTCTTCACGGGAATCCTTCGCGACAAGATGTTGGAGGACATGTCCGCCACGACGATTGGCCCTGTACCATCGGCCCTTGGGGCCAGGATCTCCGGGAAAGACGGCATCTCCACACCATCCACAGTCTCGTTGTCACAGTAGTACACCATGGCTGCGTCGGGCGACAGATTCCAGGTGCTCTGGTCGGGGATCTTTCCAAACTTGCCATCATTAATGGTGCGGGCATCACACACCAAGTTCACGTACTCCGGGCCGAGCAAGCGCTTTGCCTCCTCGTATGCCTTCAACGACCAGCTTCCCGTTACAATGTAGTCCAACTTGAGGCTGGGCAGCCCCTGTGCCACCTCATGCCATAACAGTGACTCCTTGCAATCTTTCTCCTCCACGTTGGTAGCTTTGAGGATGGCAGCCTTCCTCTGAGTCACCCAGGCCCCGACCATGTTGTATACGGTAGCAGAGAACTCGCCGCTACCTCCGCCCTGCATGAACAGGATCTCATACTCGTCGGTAGGGATGTCGAGATAAGTCGCCAAGTCGGCTTTGGCGTTGTTGATGATGTCGGCAGCGAGGGGAGAGCGGTGGGAGTGCTCTGCAATGCCCAGTCCGGTGCCATTGTAGTCGAGCAAGGCCTGGGAGGCCGTCTGAAGGACATCGGTGGGCAGCAGAGCTGGGCCTGCACCAAAGTAGGTGATGTCGTCACGGGAAGGCATTTTCGGTGGTAGCGGGTGGCACACGACAATGTAAGCCGAACAAGGGCTGGCAAGCAAGCAAAGTGAAAATGAGTAGCAAGCAAGTGATAATTATTTGCACCGTATTGAAAGCGCAAGCAGACTTCCAAATTGAAGATACTGTCAAAGCACGGACTGTGTACGAAGTAGAGGGTGCAGAAATGTCATCTGGCCGGTGTCGGCTTGGACTTTTTTCGCGGGTCCAAACATGACGTTGAGTCACCAGTCAAAGTGGCTTGGTAGGCAGGTGGGGCATGGTTCCCCAGGTTTTCGGCTGTGCCTGCTCCCCTGAGCCATGATGCCTGGACCTTGGAAGGTGGGGTCCAGCGGCTGCAGGGGTCTCAAGTTGGTATCCTTGCCCCCAAGCATTATTCTGACAGCCGTGTGGCAGTCGCGGCAAGGCGGCAAGCGGATGAGCTTGACTACGATGGTGATCTGCAGTTGTTGGTTCGGTCCAATTCCCGGTTCAACAAGGGCCCTTTTTCTTCCAGCACACTAACGGTATAATTCACCAGCAGTCATTTCCCCGGCGGCAGTTACCTAGGGACCTAGTGCCGATGGGTGGAATTAAACTCTAACTAGCGTGCGGGTCATCATGCTAGATCAAGAACTCGCAACAACATTTTGAAGGACAACAAGGACATCACCATTGTTATTCTCCACGCACCTCATCTGAGACCCTTCCACACACGCATTGGGGGAACACAAGCCCACCGACGCCCCCTCCGAGAAAAATAAACACGTCACTAGGCTCAGCTCACGGAACAATCGATCACATTCTGACAGCTCTTCACCAGCCTTGTGCGATTGACTCTCGCTCGTATCCGCGTGACCGCGTCTACCTACGTGTTGGGTCTGGACTCTCTTTGTCTTGTCTCTCGGGCTGCTCGGTGCAACCGCCTCGATATTGACTGAAACAGGGCACAGGGCAGCGCAGCGCAGCTCAGGCCATACAGCACCACCATACCATCACCCATTGCGGATTGAGCTTTGCGGTGAGCGTTTGGTCCCACTGCGTCTGCAGTGGCAGGGCGGATGTCTACCTCTGGCAATGAGGCAGATGCGGCCTTCGAAGCGTCCATCAATGTTGCAGGTGAAATTGAGGTCGCCGGAGACAGAACACCCAAGTCGGATTCTGCTCTGGACCTCGACCTCGACTTGGACCCGCTAGAGCCTGCACGTCCCGGAAGCCCGCAGCAAGAGCAACACCAGCAGTCTCAAGATTCCCAAGGGCAAGGGCAAGGGCTCAACGCGCAGCCAGACGAACAAAATGATGGTGCCACACCTGCGAAGGGTGTCGGCCAGGGCGATGGAAACGACAAGCAAAATGGCCATGGCCTTGAGGATGACAGCAAGCAGACCGATGGCAACAAGCAGCCCAATGGCAACAAACAGCCTCATAGCAGGCAAGGGTCGCGTGAGATCAATCCTGGCTCCCCAAACGGGAACCACGTAAATGGCGGTACGTCAATGTTTCCTTCGTTTGCTCGCAATCTCATGCAACATTGGCGACAATTTCGGAGACCGGTTCCACTGAAGAGCTCTCTCAACAAACTTTTCACATTGCCTGGTTCACTTGCTACTTTTCATGCGGCTTCTTCCGGGCTGTGTTCATCGTCGCTAGGGTTTCATCCCGCGCACGCCCAGGGACTCTTCTAGAAGACGGCAGAGTAGCTTCCATTGAGGAACTTCGGACTACGCGCAAAGTTGTTCGTAATATCTCGCTCGATGCTGCCGCCTTGTAGGGCTGGCTTCCGACAGCACAGTCGCGATATTTCCTGTTGGTGCACCCTTCGTCAGGACTCCGGGAGCCGGATGATCGTCTGCCGTGATACAGCGCGCTAGAACCCGTCGACCACCACCTCCCGAGCACACCGTTGCATTTGGCAAAGAACTTGGACGTTCGTCCACGCCAGTTCCAAAATTACGTCGGCACAACTGGCAGCCAGACAGCACAATCAAATTACCCGTCGTTACCTTGAGCGCGCGCGAAAATCATCAAGTAGCAAAGATGCAACTTGGATTACAAACCCATGATATACCCTCCAATATGCCCTTCACCTGATGCGAGCAATGATCCTCCCTGTCATGGACAGGGAGGTTGACCGGCGCGCCTTTTTTTGCCCCATCACGACCTGTCAGAAGAAGATCACTCCCATTCAGTCCACTCTTCTGTGCCCTTTTCCCAGTTTGATGTCAGCATATCCTAGCGGAAAAGGCCCCGAGTTTGCTTTGCACCCTAGCTCAAATTCCGTCGAATGTTTCACAGTTACTTTCTACCACGGAAGAGAGGGCCAAAGCAGCTCGGGCGTGATCTTACGCTTGCTTGCCTTTGCGCTTGCAGTCCTTCGTTTCCTTACTCCTTGCGGAATTTACTAGGCCCATCTGGCCTTGTGTTTGTGTTTGTGTTTGCGCGGCTTCTGTCATGCTGTGTGATCTTCCGGTTGGCCCCTTTGGTTCAGAAATTCCTTGTGGTCAAAACGACGCGGCCCTTCCGGTCTTGTGTTTGTGTCGTTTATTCTTATAATCTTGGGTCACCTGCCATGTGTACCATCACTTTGGATCTTTTGTTTAACGCAGGACATGGCAGAACGAAGAGTGTCCGACGCCCGACACACGGTACCTACAGCATCATTTCGTAAGTCCACACCACCTTGCGTGCGCACACAACTTCGACTGTCAGCAAGAAGGGCATTGGTCTGACGACGTCCATCAGCGCCTCACAATTCACCGAGGGTATGGTTTTTGACGCAAGCCACCTCGCCGCTTGCCATCCGGCTCATCAAGCTTCTGTTAGCGCATGGGGATTACATTGCCGCATGTGTGCCATCGCACGAGCTCGAAGACGTGGACCGCGGCGCCGAGTTCAGAACACTGATCAACGAATGCAAGGGTAATCGAAAAGACAGAGAGGGATGGAAAGACCGAATACGGGGGATACGATGTGATGGTAGATCGATGGGTCAATGCAGCCAAGCCATTGCAGAGGCCGTCCATGTCTTTCGGCGCATCGATATTATGCTGTGCTGCAAGTTTGATGGTGAGTTTGTGGGTGGTCGGAGATCCTCATATGCATTCTCTGGAAAGTGGGCTGATGTGTTTCTTTTTTTCTCATCAGCTGTTGTTGGCACGGTCGAAGAATTATCGACAACCCCAGCAACGCAGAACCTTGTTCGCGATCAGTTCGAGACGATTTACTTTTCCCAAGTCAACCTTATCAAGGCGGCGCTTCCTCAGTTTCGAGCCCAACACACAGGTCATATTCTCATTTTGACGGACATTGGGGGGCACATTGGGACTCCGGGCATGTCCATACATACGGCGGCAACGTGGGCGTTGGAAGGTTTCTGTGACTCCCTGGCTTACGAAATCGCACCTTTTAACATCAAGGTGACGATCGTCCAGCCCAATAAGGAGGTCATGTGTCTCACCAACAAGATCACATTCTCGCCACACCTGCCGTGGTACGACGACGGCGGCGGACAGGACCTGGCCCCGTGGATGCGAGAAATTCTTTCCAACATGCTCAACCGAAATCCAGACACGGCTATTGCAGCCTCCGAGACAGAAATCCAGCACCGATATCCGCAGCTACCCGCTGCGACGCTCGACAAACTTGTGCTGGAGACACTGCACGCGCTTACAGCCATTGGCGGCAATGAGAATCCGCCAGCACGCCACATTGTGGGGTTTGCAGGAGCTGATGCGGTCAAGGACAAGCTCAAGACGGTCACGGAAGAGCTTGAGGATTTTGTGGAGGCCAGTTTGGCGGTTGACATTTTTGACAGCGAGCTGAAGACTGAGGCCAGAGAGAACAAAGCACCTGATATGGGGGAGGAGGGGGATGTGGGCGAGAGCAGCATGAATGTTATTTCGATGTAGAGTTTGCCACGGTCGATGTCAGTTGCCAGTCGATATCATCGGTATCTTTGCTCAGAAGGCGACATTCCCATGTTCTGGCCCCTTGCGACCGACCAACGGAGGTTTTTTGGTGGGCTGCATCTAATCCGAGAACAGCGTCCACGAGGCTGTCATAGCACCATATCCAATTAACTCTTAGAAAATATATTGAGATCACTGCCTGTCTTCAAATGATGCTGTGTCACCATGGCCATTTCCACGGAGATGGTTATATCAAATCAGGTAGTTTGTATTTGTACTGTATTGCACATCCCTCGGAACTCAGAGCTCGAGCCGCCATTGGCGAAGCACTGTACCTACTTAATACTCAGTAGATATCAAGGGCGCAGGTACCAGGTGTCCAGGGCCACAGTGTCACGACAGGTCGTCGTCGGCTTTACCAAAGCATCGGGCCGTGCTGTCTGGTCGTGTGTCGTCTGCATCTGATGACTGATGAGGTTGCAGTCGCTGAGGATAAATCCCCGATGTGGCTTGGGCTATGGAGTCATGTGAGGGACTGCATGGGAGTCCTCATTCTTCAAGACACACTTGAACAAACTGAGACAAAATGTGCAAGGCCAGAGATACCAAGCCCACCGAGTACTGTGTACAGTACGGAGTACAAAGTACCAGTTGACCTTTGGACGTGATAATCCCTGCGAAGCCTTGGCAGCTCAGTGGGGTCTGTTGACAGGGGTAGCCGGCTCCTGCAGATGACAGCTTCACGCACTGCATTGTCTTTTGGCGACTGACCTGAACCTCGTCGGTCTGAAATCCTGCTCCGCCTTTGCCCATTACGATCTCCTCGTAAGACCGAGCTGACGTCCTACGAAACAAAGCACAGTGATCGAGTCTACGTCGTGGCCCATCGAAGATATCCCTCGAGTCCGACAATCGCTTCCGCCAGACGCTTCAAGCGATTCCGACCGCTCGCTCGCTTGCTATAACTACACGCGGCTCGACCTTCGTTTTGTTTCGAAATCCTGAAGTGCCCTCCGAGGGGTCAATCTACAAACAAACTCAACGGGAAAGGAGCAAAATTCCCACCGAAGGCATGCTGTCAGAACCATGAGCGCAGACTCCCTTCTGCCCATCGCCCCTGCGCGGGTGAAGGTGCTCTGCGTGCCCATCGGCCAGATCAAAGCCGACCGCTTCGCCGTCTTTCTCGACCGTCTGCACGGCGAGCATGTCGTCCACCTTAGAGATGTGGGCGCCGACAAGCGGCCCAACCGAAGTAGGCCAACAACTTCTTTCGTCGCTCTGTCTTGGGGCGTTCGTGCGATTATGACAAGATGCGCTGACCACCTATGCCTCGTGCCGCGCAGCTATGTTCTCGCCCCTCGCCTTCCCTGATGGCGCCATCTTTTACGAGTTCGCCAGCCACGTGCCACCCCCCTCGCACCTCGCCCTGCTCCCATTTGATCTGTACCGTGAGCCCCTAGTCGTCATAGCAGTCGCGGATGGCACAGAGGTCGCCAAGGTTCCATTCAGCAAGAGTCAGACGGGCGAGACGCTGGCCGACAAGAACATTCGCGCCTTGTACCAGGGTCTGGAGGACCTGCGCGATGCCTTTCCCAAAGCGCTGGTCCATCAGCTGCTGCTCTTTGACTACACCCACCCGGAAGACCACACCATTCCGTTGCCCGAGGGCATCGTGGCGATCCCGCCCCCAGACCAATGGAAGCGCACAACCATGCGCACTATCATGTGCGATGTCTCAACGCTGCTGCTAGCCGAGATGACATCGCTGGCCAAGTCTTTTGAGGCTATGACATACATCGAGTCGCCGGGGCAGACCAGCGCGCTGGCGAACGGGGCCGACGCGTTCGACCCGCAGAAGAGGCGGAATTCGCTCATGCCCGTGGGCCGCTCGGCCTCGGCCAGTGGCGCGCTGGATCGTAAGGAGCAGGCTCGCATGTCGATGCCACCGCCGTTATCCAAGAACCCAAGTCTAGGTGCGTCTCCCAGCGTTACGCCGGGCCGGCCGTCGACGCCTGTGCGGAGCGGCCTGTCGAATCCACCCACGAATTTCGACGATGATCCCGGCACCCAGACGCCGTTGCCTGCGAGTCCAGAGCCGAAGGGATTCGACCGGCCGCTTTCCGCCTCGGGGGATCGCAGCAAAAGTCAAGATCGTGTCTCCGTGCATGGATTTGGCTCCGGCGGCGTCAATGAGCGGTGGCGCAATAAGGGCAAGGCACGGGTTACGATCATCATGGCGTCCATGTACCTACAGGCAGGCCGTTGGACTGACTCGTTGAAGGAGGCCATGGATGGCGCCACTGTGTCCAAGTCGATTAATGATCATCTTTGGCATGGCAAGGCCCTGGAGATTATTGTGGTCAGTTTGCTGCTTCTGAGTTGGGCGGGAGTCGAATATACTATCCCGCAAATATGTCTGTCACCGCCGGACAAGAACGCTACGAACGGTGTGGATGAAAATACGGATCCGAACCAGCCGGAGTACATGCGCCGGTTCCAAAATACCCTCCCAGAACTCTTGGAGAGGATACTGGCTCTCTATTCTAGGATATCAGCAGAGCATCTACCTGTACTCCCAATGTCCGAGTCTGTCATTCGGTTTTGCAGGATATTAGCGGCGCTGCACGTCGCGGACGGCAAACTCGGCGGTCAATCCCTCGACATGATGATTTTCGGCACAATTCCAGACAAGCCGCTTACAACATCGCCACGGCCCACGATCATGCCCCCACGAACTTTAATCATTAACATCTTAATGCGGGCGTTTCCGGGGCAGGGATCTGAGCTGTTGACAACACCGGATCGCGTCACAGTGCTAAGTGGTATTGCCGCTGTACTAGGGCTCCTGGGATATCAGAGGAAGAAGGCCATGGTGATACGAGAGCTTGTGTCGGTCGTCATAGGAGGACTGGTCGAGGCGCGCACTCGTGGAGCTGCAGAGGTCGGCATACATCCAGCTGCTGGCCTCGTGGCGTTGAACAACATCAATGGCCATTCAAACGGCGCCGTGCTCCAGCTAGCCGAGAGCGATATCGAGCGCGGCCTCGACGCCTTTCTCAACCTGGTCATGAAGACCTACGGGATTGTGGGCCACGACATCAGCGTAAAATCGGATGTCGCCAAGAACGGCGAGACGGAATCGCTCGACCCAGACTCGGACGCAGCGTGCCTCAGGCGGATACAGAAACAATCGGCGGCTCGCTTGTACGGCATGCGGCAGCTGAAGCAGAACATCCTGCGCGCCTGCATCAACTTCTCCGAGGCGTTGCCCGACTTTGCGGGTGTGCTGCGCTTCTCAAGCGATCTTATGCGGACAGCCGGCAGCGGCATTGCGCCGGGCCCGCGGCAGGAAGACGCTGCACCGCGTATCTCAGTCGAGGAACAGGTGCGGCTCGTGACGAATATTTCCAAGACCCATAGCCTAACGGAGCGAATCGGGATGGGCCACATGGAGGCGGAGTACTGGGACGAGTTTTTGCTGCGGGCTATGAAGCTTGAGCCTCAGGCAATTACACGCACGCCGATTGAGCATTCTAAGACAGAGCTGCCTGGGTACTCGTCCGCTAGGACCTCGCAGGATGTGAATCCTTTCATTCACAACCCTTTTCAGAAAAAGCCGGACAAGGTGGCGATGGTAAGCAACCTTGTTGCTGGCGAGCTGGCGACGTTCAAAATTACGTTGCAGAATCCTTATGATGTTGAGCTGGACATTGTGAGCGCCAAAATTGCTACTGAGGGCGTCGAGTTTGAGTCCTCGGCTGAGCAGGTCTTGGTTGGCGCTTATCGGACGCAAGGAATGCGCATCACTGGTACACCGAAGACATCAGGGTCCCTGCGCGTTACGGGGGCTGTGATTCGTGTCCGTGGGTGTAGGGAACGTAGGTTTCCAATCTTCAGTGACCCGTGGTCTCTCGATGGCGAAATCAAGATCAAGGCAATGGGGCTTGCTGCGCTTGATCACAACATAAGTCTGCCGACGCCGTATCAAACTCCCCCCAAGCCACATCACATCGATTTGAACGTCGTCAAACAGCAGCCTGTGCTCGTGGTCAAGTCAACAACGCTGCCCCAGTCTTCGGTTATGATCCTGGAAGGGGAGCGTCAGACTTTCTCCGTCACGCTGCAAAACCTCTCCGCCACACCAGCCGACTTTCTCCTCTTCTCCTTCCAAGACTCTACCCAAGAGCAGCTGCAGACAGCTCTCAACAATCGCGATGCAACGCCGGCGGAACTGTATGAATACGAGCTCATTTTGGCGAAGAAACAGGCCTTGCGCCTCGCGAAGCCGGTGGGGAAAAGGTATATCGCGCCTGGCGATTGTGCCACCGTCGAGTTCGAGGTGCTTGGCAAGCCTGGCTTGACCAGTTGCGGCATCTTGATCGATTATGCCTACTTTGGTGTTCCGCCGGACGAGGTTGAGCAGCAATTCTTCACGCGCCAGGTGTCGCTCCAGTTGACTGTAACGGTCAATGCGAGCGTCGAGATCGCCAGGATGGATGTATTGCCACTGCATGGGAGTATACCGCAGCCACTTTGGGCGAGGACGAGCAAGGTCGGTGGCCAGAGCCATGTGCTTACATCGGACAAGTACTGCCTGCTTCTTCTCGACCTGCGCAACGCATGGCCGAGCAGCATGGTTGCTCAGCTCGAGATTGAAGACGGCAACGTGATCGAGGAGCACATCCTACCTGGCAACACGGCCCGCGTCATCGTCCCCGTCCGCCGCATCTATCTGGAAGATCCCCATGCTTCCATCCCAGCACTGAACCCCTCCCGCCACAGGCAATTCGTAGTCAGCACCAGCAAAATCACCCCAGACGTGGAGCGTGCGAATCGCGAAGCGTTCTGGTACCGCGAGAAGATCCTTGACCGCCTCAAGGGCACGTGGAAGACGGGCAATCGACCCATTCGCACGGGTGCTATCGAGCTGCGCAGTATGCGCCTCACAAGCCGCATGATCGAGGCCGTCAAGGTCGACGAAATCGGCATCGAGGTGTCCGTCGAGGACCCTTCCGCCGCCACGACCACAGGCTCTGGTACCGCCGACGTGACAAAGACCAAAGCGCAGCGCACGAAAAACACCGTCGGCGTCGACGACTTTGTGCAGATCCGTGTGCACATCACGAACCGCACCGAGTCGCCCATCTACCCAACGCTCCGCCTCATGCCGGCGCTCTGCCACCGCCCGCTCAACGTCGCGCTCGACTACACGCGCAAGTTCGCGTGGAACGGCACGCTGCAGCAGTTCCTGCCGCTGCTGCCCGGCAAGCAGGCCACGGACGTGCTGGTGGGCGTCACGGCGCTGTGCCGCGGCGAGTTTGAGATCACGGCGAGCGTGGAGGAGACGCGGGTGTGGCGGCCCACGACGACGACGACGGCTGCGACTGGGGATGCGGCTACCGCGCGGTGGAGTAGTGCTGGTGCTGCGGGGAGGCTGAGTGCCGCGGGGAGTACGCCGGCAGGGCCGGACGGAAGGCCGAGGTCGAGTACGCAGGAGCTGTTGGATCTGGCGCTGGGGGCGCGCGAGAGGCGGATTTGGCATTCGAGGCAGCCGTGTCGGCTTGTGGTTAAGGATCGGGAGTAATGGGCGCTCTGGTGGAAGAGAGGATGGCGGTAGATGGGAAGTGAGGCATTGGCGTACATATGGCTTAGATTTGTGGTGGGTCGGGTGCATGTTTACGGTGTTACAGCCACGTGTTGTCGAGTGGGTGGCAAGACAGAAGGGCATCTGTCGTACTTGGTAGATCGGGTGGCATTTACGATAGAACTGAGAATGAGCATTGAGTTGCGAGCGTACTATGTATATATCGGAGCAGGTGCTTTTGGCTGAGGGCCGGGTGAAGCAACAGTGATGCTCTTTGTCACCCTTCGTACAGGCTCAGGTGGGTCCAGTGTAAATAAGAATGTCACAAACCCTGCGCACTAAATTCACCGCCCCCCTGCCGCCTTTCACGAAATCGAAGGTGAACGTCCCACATATATTCAATCTCAAATTTATTCTGCTCTTCATCTGAACCTGTTTCTGTATGAAAGGCTTCTAACCCTCTGTTGGAACGAAATATCGGTGATCTTGTTGAAGTCCTCCTGCTGCTGTGACGGCCCTGCAAAGAGCGCAATGTTCAGCTCAAACTCGTTGTCCGCGACGAACCTCAGCCCGTCAGGAGTACACGTCGAAATGCTCGCCAGTGAGGTACGGATCAAGCTTCGGATCGTACTTGTCGACGCCCTCAATGGGCGCGTATTTGTCGATCAGGTAGCACATGTTATTGTAAGCCCTGGGGGAAAGATTGCCGCGTCAGCTTCACATGAGCACATATACCTGCCTTCCGGTCACACTCAGCAATGGCTCTCAAGACAACGCACGTTTTTCTCCTGGCTCGCCCAGTCTTCCCGCGTTCCATGGCAGAGTAATTGATAGCAACCTTGATGCTGTAAAGCCTGTTCCTGTCCTCGAAATCCTCCTCGGGCTCCGTGGGTGGGAAGCGCTTCTTGTAGGCTTCCATGTAGTCGGTTTTCTGTGATCGGAAGAAGGTGTTCCTACGAAGTCTTCATCAGCATAGGCCACGAATATATAGAGAAACAACCATCTGCTGACAATTGACTTCTCCAGTTGCCAAACTCCATCTCATTGTGCGCGAAATAAGAGCTCGCGTCATAAACCACACTGCCTCCCGTCCCCTTTGCAATGCCTCGATTCCCCTCCCACAAATCCCCGTGGATCAGACAAGGCTTGACAGGTTCAACACCACCCTTCTGGCGCAGAGAGCCTAACAGCCGGGGCACAACCACGTCGATAACCTGCCGCGTCGCGCGCTCAAGCTCCGGCCAGGGCTCGTTATTCGCAGCGTCCAGAGCGCATGCGCCACTCAGCAAGTTGCCGAAGAACGCGGCCCAGGTGCGCTCCCACTTGACAGTGTGCGGGACGTTACCGTCGTACGTCGGGACGGAGAAGCCGAATTGGCCTGTCGGGGATGTGCTTTTCAGGTGCAGAGCAGCGAGGCGGCCCATGAATTCTTGGGGGTCGGGAGGGGTGGTGGTGTCCATGTCGATGAAGGCTGAGAGGAGGAAGTAGGTTTTCGCCGCGGATGAATGAGAAAGCTTGAAGGTGCCGAAGCCGAATGGTTCGGGGATGAAGTCGGGTGTGATGCTGTAGATTAGCTTGGAGGACTCGAATTCGCCGCGCAGCAGGAGGCGGCCGTGTTCGCCGGTGGCGAGCTATGCTCAAAGGCGGTTGTTCGTCAGCCGGATGCCCAACACAAAAAGACGTGGTCGATGAGGGGTTTTGGTCTGCGATAGTATACCTTTAGGAAGAAGTTTTGTTCGGATCCATCAGCTCGATGCCCAGTCACTTTTCCAGTCAACGTCCAAGGGCTCGCGTTCAGATTCTGGACCGAGGAAAACGTGACTCCCATTGGCAAAGCTGTTGGCCGAGTTGCATTAGCCATTGCTCATTCTCAGATATCGAGCACGCTCGAAGTCAACCTAGGAAATGGGTGACACTACGTACCCTCGATGACAGCATCGTCCATGGGGAAAATCCTGTTATTCTGGTCCAGCATCTCCTTTACAGTGAGATTGACTTCTGGCCCTGAGCTGAAATCACTCAGTACAGTGCCAACAGCTTCAGTGACTTGGACATGATTTGGAGATACTATAGTGTACGGCGGCATCGTTCTTGCCATCCTTCTCAGACGACTTGCGAGAACGTTGGTCTGGAGAACTGGGGTGAGGTGAGGTGAGACCGTAGAGGATGTGTAAGATTAAATAGGATAAGAACGCCGAGAATGTATGAGTTCTGGTGATTAGACTCAAGTGTAGGTGATATTTTTCTGGTGGTGATAATGTACAATCCTTGCACCGACTCTTTATGCGGTTGGGCGGCGCATGCGGCATGGTCAAGTAAGTGGCCGTGTGCCCTGGGTATGGTGTGCGAAGGTAACGGAAATTTGCCAATTTCCTGAATATTCGGCGAAAGATGCAGCAAGGATTGCAAGCTCTACTACATTCAAGATATTTCGTGCGTACCGTGACACTAAGTGTTCACTCGTTTCCAAGCGTCAAAAGATGGTCTTTGCTTCTACCTCTTCCTTCTCAAGTCATGCTTCTTCACATTGTACAGCCATTCAAGACTCTTTCCTCGTCTAATGAAACGTATCCTCCATTCTCTATAACGAATGCGACCCTTCATGCGCCGTAGAGCTGAGTTCGTCCGGGCTCCAACACGCCTTGGAGACCAAGACTACGGCACCGCCGAGGGCGGATGCCTCTGGTAGACGGACGGCGTATATCCGTACGTCGAAGGGTGAATTTAGTCAGAGGCTTACGCCGAACTTTTGGCTTGAGAGGATGGGAGGGCGCGTGATGTGTTTGACAAGCTGGAGCACCTGCCGTTTGTCTTCTAGCCTCAGCAGCTGGCTGAAGCCATTGGTGGCTTGCGGTGTGGCCCAAACCGTTTGGCTGGTTTGGTTTATCCCCTTGTCTGCCTCCTGCATTACTGTTGAGAATGCCCCGGTTCTCCCGATTAGGAAACCACGATATTTCCGGTATGTTGTACGGAAACAACAGACATCGTTGTGGATATTTGGGTCTCCGAGAACGGCCTCTTCAGATAAGAGGAATCGGATATTCCGGCTGTGCCTCTCGAGGAGTTGGTTTTGGTGAGGATCGTATGGGCTATATATACTGAGGTAATCCTGCGAGAAACAGCTATTAATCTTTTGGATCTATATACGAATTCAACATTCTTTTGATCCCCTATTTATTTCAATATATTATCAATACGATTCATTAGCTAAAACGCACCTATTAAAACACCCTACACTTTTTAAACTCTTTCATACAACGCTCGCCAAATAAAGTTATCACCAGCCTTATTACTATTACGTAACACCTATCAAACCTCTCTGCATACCACCTAAAAATGAGAATACACCTATACCAATTAGAACCATAAGATCTTCGTCTCGAGCCCCTAATTAAGGAGGTTCTGCGGCTTTAGCGTTAAACGCTGGAGGCACTACTGGATCGCAATCAGCAAGAGAACTATTACAGCTATTAGAATTACTTATTAAGGAATCGTCAGCGCCATTAGACCCCCAACTACGGTTAGGCCAGCAATTATCACCAGACTCGGCCTCGTCGTCCTTACTATTAGAGGCACGAGAGCCTTTAGATAGCGAAGGCGAGAGGTTATTCTTCGCCAATAAAAAAGCGCCAGATCAAACAAATCAATAGCTTCAAGCGCAATTATAACTTTAAGAAAAATCGGAGTTAACGTAAGCAATCAAAATTACAAAGTTTTTAGAGGGAGATATACCAGAGACCTCGGGACCAGCCAAATATAGCGGAATAGCTAATAAAGCTACTTCGTAGCCAGAACCAACCCCAACAATACTAAAAGCCTCGCAATTAGGCCATTCTCGTGATCTTTCTCCTAATCCTTCCTCTCCGCCTAGCTTTAATATAACGGACGATAAAGAGGCTAGCGATAAGGGCAATTCTAAGCTTCTTAAGTATATAAAGCATTAATGCTTGACCAAAACCAATTAGCATTAATGGAAACCTACGATTTTCGCGATCCTTCATATAAATAGCTATTTATTAATTCTTAAAAATCTATTTATATTAATAGATAAGCGTAAGCCTATAAAGGCTTTAGATCTAGCCGCACTCGTTGCCCTTATTATTAATATTAATATCTTTAACGAAAGCGCGGAAATAATTAAGCTAATTCGCTATAACGCCATTATCGATAACTGCCTTAAGGATAGCGCTATCGCGAATATTATGGGCGTTGAAAACCTTATTATAAAATAGATATAGCTAAAGGAATTCGCTTTAGGCTCGGGGCTAATATAGCTTCAAAATTATATAGATAAAATGCATAACCTATTATCCTTTAATTTCAAGGAAGCTAGCGAATATATTAATCGGTTTAAAGCTTTTAAAAAAATAATAGCGAGATTTGGAAGATATATAATTAAAGAAGAATATAAAACTCAATTCGTAAGAAACGCTTAAATATAATACCTAGCTTAGGCGTAGAGGATAAAGGGCTAAATCCGTATAGACCCAAAGAGAAATACGCTAGCGCGTATATAATAGGACTTCGTTAATAAATATTCTCTTATTATAACGCCAATAGCTAATTTAGTAACACCTACAATAACTAAATATTCGTATCCAGGCTAGCTTCTATGGGGATAATAATAATAGACGTTTGTATATACTCATAATAACCATTTTCCAAAGAATTGCTAACAACTCCACCCTTATCTAAGGCCTGCAGCATATCGTTAAAAAGGAAACAAAAGTTGTGGAAATTTCGGAAATAAAGGAAAGGGTTTTAATCGTAAAGGGAATCGTAGAAATATTAGCGGAGGCTTTAATCGAAGTCGAGGTCGAAATATTTATTTAACGAGTATGGCGGGGCCTACTAGGAAGGAACTAATTCGCCGGTATGCCTATAATACCATTATTAACAATTATTATAACGAGAATCACGTTAACGGAGATATTAGGTCTTCTTTTTATGTATTTAGAAACCGCAGATATTTCGTCTATTAGCATTAGCTATTAGAGTTCTTTTGGATTATGATAAAAGGAGGAAAAATGTAGGCTATGGTTTAAGGCGATGTTGTTTTTAATTATAACGTTGGAAATAGATTGTTTACGGAATTGATGTTTTTACGAATATGGTATTGCCCTTCCTTTGAGAAAGACCTCATTAGCATTCCTATGTTATATTAGCGAGGTCTTCGCTTTGAGAACCTTAATCTTATGGTAGGAAACGGAGAAATCGTAGCTCGTTTCGATCGGAATTTCGATTTGGTGATAGGGCTTACTTTAGAGAAGCTATTAGCCAATTTATTTATAATAAAAGAAGAAATAATTCGTTAAAAATGTTTGGACGAAGCTAATTTGGCTTTGATTCGTGCCTATTAACGCTACGGGTATGTAAATGTGAAATCGGTCCTAAAAATAGCTCTTGCTATTATAAGAGAAGAAAAGTTAATTTTGGATTTAGCTTAAAAAAAGGAGTTAGGCGATTTAGTTTGTTAAATATATGATTTTTGCAAATAATTGCGGTATATTTTAAATGGAGGTTTTTCGAAGCTTAAAAAGGTAAGCGAAGTTTGGCATTTTGATTCTTTTAGTTATTCGGAATTAGGCGTTAACGGCGAAAGAGAAGGAATAATTGGAATTGATGGGAAATACGGGCTTTGTTAGTTTAAAATGTATAACGAGAAGGTCGATGGTGTTAATTTTGTAAAAAATATATTAATTTAAGCGAAGGCTTAAGGATATAAAATCAAATATATTCATTTTAACGGCGGCACCGAATTAATCGGGAAGAAAGATGGTGTTTTAAAGAAATACTTAAAAGATAACGCTATTAAATAAGTTATTTCAATGCCCTACACGCTTAAATAAAACGGTTTCTCGGAGAAAAATAATCGGATTTTGATAAAGAAAGCGAGGTATTGTATAGAGGCCTTTTAAACGCCGTCGTTATTATGGCCGTTCTTCTTTAGAGCTGCTATTAAAATCACGAACTTCACGGTTAATAATAGGATTTAATCGCTAAAGAAAATGCCCTAGGAAGCTTTTATAGAGGAAATATCACTTGGCAAATAGTATAAGCCTAATCTCGTGAATGCTTTTACGCCAGGTTTAAAAATCGTCGCTTATGTGCCCGAGGCACGTCGTTAATAAGGCGAAAAATCAGAATTGTGAGGGGAAAATGGTATATTATTAGATTGGGTTTTTACAGACCCCTTTAAGCCGTAGAAAATCTTTATATGCCACTTGCCAAAGCGCTTTAAAACCGAATATTAATAAATCGCCCAAATCAATAGCTTTATTATTTATAAAATCTATAGAAAAGATTTTAAAGAATTCACTTTTATAAGCGACGCCTTAGTGATTACTAATATTATCGTCGTTAAGTATCCTCCTATAATTATTCTTAAGCGCTATATAGCTCCGGCCGCTTTATAATGTGCCCGGCGGCCTCGAATAGCTGCCTCCTTCGCTATTGATCAATAATAAGCCTATTTAACAATAGAATTCGAATTGGCCTATTTTATTAAAGATTTTATAGTTGCTAAAGATCTCTTTATAATAGAAAAAGCGTTTAACGGCCTTTACGTTATTAAATAGCTTAAAGCGCAATATAAAGAATTTCGTAATTTTCTTCGATTAAATGTTTTTAAGGCTATCCCTCGTTACGATCTACCTTTCTTTACGATTCCCTTTATAACGAAACCGGTATATAAATCTAAATACGATCAAGATAGGAAGGTCTCGGAGTATAAGATAAGGATTGTGATCAAGGGCTTTGAGCAACGTTACGGCGTTGATTTCGTTAAGATTTTCGCTTTCGTTAGCAAGGCGCCTATTTGGAGGATTCTTTTTTATTTAGCGGCAACGCTGGATTAGGATATATAGTAAATAGACGTTATTGTTGCTTTCTTGAACGGTGAATTCGAAGAGAACGTTTATTGCGAGATTTCTAAAGGATTGGACCGCTTTTTCGCTGATTTTCTTAAAAAGAACGATATAAGGTATAACCCTATAGTCGATCAAGTCTTATAATTATTGAAGGCGTTGTACGGCTTAAAATAAGCCCTTCGTTAATAGGAAAAACGATGTATTGAAGCGCTTCTCGCGTTAGGATTTTATTAATTCAAAAGTAACTCTGTTATCTATATATATTATAAGAAACGAGTAATCGTCGCTACCTACGTCGACGACCTGCTTTTGATAGGCTTAGATTTAAGCGCTATTATAAAAGTATCTAAAGCTTTCGTTTGTGATTTCGAGCTAAAAGATTTGGGTAATATACGATATTTCTTAGGTGTTCGAATTATATATAATCGCTCCGCGCGTACGATTATATTATCCCAAAACGTTTACGTAGCATATATTCTCGATATCCTCGGCTTCCGTAGCTTTAAACCCTCTCTTACTCTATTTATGCCCGGCTCTCTTATATTCGCTGTGCTAAATAAGGGCACCGCCATTCTTTAAAAAATGTATATATATCAGTCTCGCAATGGAAACTTTATGCACGTGATAACCTAAACGCGTCCGGATATTTGTTTCCTGATGGGGGTAACGTTACGCTTCGTATATAACCTTTTAAGTGGTTACGAAGCGATTCTATAATATGGCTTTAGGTATTGGAATAATACGTGGGATCACGGCCTGCTATTAAGAGGAGGAAATACCAAACCCTTTGCCGTCCTCTATTAGGACGACGATAACTTTAGCATTAATCAAAAAGCCGAGGACGCTATAGACGTCTCCGTTTAGATTAATTCTAGTTAGAAAGATAGCAAATTAGACGGGAAATCAACCTATAGCTTTACGATAATTGTAGACGATTTTTTAACGATCGCTTAGAAGTCTAGATTCTTTGATAGAATAATGAATAATATAATAATTGCCGAATATTACGGTATTGCTAAAAGCGTATTTTCGTTGCTGTAGCTTATTAACCTATTTATAGAATTACGTATCAACGCACGTTTTAGCATTAAATGTGATAACGCCAGTATAATAAAGCTTACCAAGAACCCCGAATTCTATTAACGGATTAGCCATATACCCTTAGACGAATTATTTATATGAGACGAGGTTAAAAGCGGTCGGATTAAGATGGATTGGGTTTTAATAGAGCTTTAGAGGGCTGATGGCTTACTAAGCTTCTGAACGGGCCCCGGCATAACGCTTCAACAGCTAAACTTAAAGTAATGAAGATTTAAGGGTTGGAAATAACCGCTTTATATAAAACTGGCGATATATCTTTTTGTTATTTCTCTATTATCTCTCTTATTGTTCTTTTTATGTTACAATAGCATTATTACTGATAGCGTTATACAATTGACGGCTGAATCGAGAGTACCGGTTTAAGGGGAGGTGTTGAGAATGCCCCGGTTCTCCCGATTAGGAAACCACGATATTTCCGGTATGTTGTACGGAAACAACAGACATCGTTGTGGATATTTGGGTCTCCGAGAACGGCCTCTTCAGATAAGAGGAATCGGATATTCCGGCTGTGCCTCTCGAGGAGTTGGTTTTGGTGA
>PYFS01001779.1:0-32437 GCA_003671545.1 Ophiognomonia clavigignenti-juglandacearum | reverse complement strand
AAGATATAACCCGAGAAGCCGAAATCAAAAACTATATATATCACGGTTCTCTCCTCCTTTTAGCTATTCTAGTTAGCTAGACTTGAACATAATAATATAACGACTATATTCAACATATCTACCGACTATTCTACTCTTTGATTATTCATCACACTAGTCCCTTTTTGGCCTAGCATCCTCAAACCTACGGCTATACCCTATATACGATTTTTTCCCCTTATATTCCAGGGGTCCGATTAGAAAGAGCTAAGTTTAATTTATTTATTTCGGTATGGATAGGTGGTAAGGGCGGATTTAATGGAATATTTATAAAATTGGCTTATTTTATTTTTTATTTTTAATAATTAGTTTTTGATATATATTGTTTATTAACAGGGAGCTGAAGTATATTATTATTATTATTTTATTTTGGAGCTGTTTGAGAATATTTTTCGGGATTTGAAATTATAGTAAGTTTTGAGATTATCCCGTCGGTATAAAATCGATTATTTTTAGATTTTGGTGTATTTAATTAGAACCTAAAGCTAGTTTCTCGATATTTTGAGTATGAAAGGAGATTGGGTTTTGTTGCTTAAAATATAGACGAATCGATTAATATTAAATAATAGTTTAGTTATTAATTTATTCTTTTATTTTTTTAAACTAATAATTTATTATTAAAAAAAGGTATACCGAGAATAATATCAAATATAATATTATTAATGTTATCGTTAATAATAAATATAATGAGTAAGAGATTAATACCGCCGATATAAATCGGGCATTTTATTATACCGACGATTTTAACAATACCACCATTATAAGAGATAGAATTAATAATTTTAATATTAATTATTCAAAATTGGTTTTTTTTTGATATATAATAGAGGGACAATATTTGATTTAACCTTAATGTTTATTAAAATATTAAAAAGCTTATTTATCGGGGCTTTTATATAAATATTAAGGTTTAGCGACGAGCTTATGCTCCGCTTTATAATGCTAAACGTTTAAATATTTAATTTAATATTATTTAAATCTGGGTAGCTATTAAAAGTAAAGAGTTAAAAAGGATTATAGTTTAATGACGTTAAGATATTATTTAACCATTCCCTATTATATTATATTATTTATAAACGCGATAGCTTATTCATAATAAGCGAATCCTTTTTAAGATATATTAAATAATTATATTTTTTAAATTTAGGTATTTTATATTTTGATCGGAGATATTAATTTTACGGAAAAGTGCTAATATATTTGGAAATATTTGGAGAATATTAATAGAAAAGTTCGTTAAACGATTAATTAATAACGCTCTTTTTTTCGATAATAATAATTTTGAATATTCTTGCTTTTATTAAAAGCTTATATAGTGGCTTAGACAATTAATAAGTTGATTTTATCGATTTAGAATATTTCTTTCTTAAATATATTCGTTTTTTTAAAAGAAGAGGCGAACGATGTTTTAGGTAGGAATTAAAATTAAAAATATTTTAATTTTTTTATTCATTTAATTAATGTTTAAAGCTGGTTTCGGCGGATAGGTGGGTTAATAGCGGAAAGTAGAATAGGCGCGGCTTTCATGATTTCCGGATTGGGAATTCCCGCTGGAATATCAGGAGCAGCTATATTTTCAATTTTAATGGAATATAGGGAACGATTTAAACTAGGTATAATTAGCTTAAATATCTTCCGATTAAAGCTAATTATACCTTTTATTAAAGTTTCCGGGGGTATCGGAGGATTAATTTTTTTAATTAAGGTATTTATATTAATTATTTTAGCTTTTTTAATATAAAGATTCCGAATTATTTAAGAATCATATTTAATATAAGGGTTAATAGTTATTTTATTCGAATTTAATTATAATTGAAAGTGATTAATCCGTTTATTTTTAAAAACGGTTAGATAAGAATTATCGACGATAAAGCCGATATTAAATTTGGCTTTATTTGCTTTATGAGAATTTCTGGTTATTTATTCTTTATAGCGTTCTATTATAAGCTTAACGATATAGTTTTGGAATAGAAGAGCTAGTTATATAAAAGCGTCTTTAACGATGCTATCGGGCTTATTACATTATAATCGGACTATATCGGGATTTAAAGTTTCGTTAACGCCTATCTTTACTTTTTCTTTAATACTTGATTTTTTGATTAATACTTTAGATTTTATTAATATATAAAAGTTTATAAATAATTACTTCGTTTAGCTGAAGATAATTAAAAGTATTATGATTAGAGTCATCGTAGCTATAATAAATTAAAGAAACCTTATTTTTACGAGTGATAGCGGTGATATTGGCGAATTCGTTTATTTGGAAAGCCATTTCTTTATCCTATCTTTATAAAACATTTAATTATAGGCGTAGTCTTTAGTACAAAGAGTCATTTTCTTTATAGCATCTTTTATCTTGATTTTTTAATTAGCTATAGTAATTTCGAACGTTTTTATATATATAGCTTTATATATTCGAATTACTCGGTCAAATCATTAATTATAGCTTTTTTGGCTATTACCGCCTTGATTCTTTAAGCGCTATTTAAAGCCTTCCGGAATAGGGCTTTTGTTAGAGCAATTTAGGGGCTGGAAAACCGTAAAACGACTTTGGTTATCGGCGCAAACCGAATTAAGCGATTCTTGGTAAATTCGGGTTTCCAATGAAAGTCATTATCTTGATCAGAATTACGTATAAGCGTATGAAATTATGGTCGAATTAGGTCGATGCCCGTCGAAAACTTTTAACAGAAATATTCGCTTTTGCTTTGTAAATCTAAAATATATTCGTTTAGCTGGCGCTTATCGATTATATCTTTGGCCGTTTCGCGAATTTTTAGAAATAATTCGGATTAAAGGCTTTTTTTTCGGTTCGAGAGTTCTATAGTTTACCTAAATAAGCTATTTCTTTTATTTAGTATTGAGGTTATTATAGAAATCGCGAATTAGATAAAGAAATTAATCAGATCTTTCTTAAAGATCAATTATATACGCATACCGATCATAGGCAAAAGCGAGAAATATCATTATTTCGGGCTTTTCCGGATAACGATTTCGCATTAATATTATTAGCCAATCGTTAATTAAGAAATTATGCTAATTATCGTAAAGGACAAAAGCGTTTTTTAGATAAGCCTGAGCGTCTTTCTAATCCGTACAATATTACAAAACCCTTTTAACATTAATGCCTAAGGCTATATCGGTAATTTATTATTATAGAGCCGAGGTCAGGTTTTTATTATTAAAGTGAAAGCGATATTTAATAAAAATCGATTTTTAAAAGAAATTCGGTGATATTATAGTTATCAAAAGGATACATTAATTTGTTTATTAGGATCTTCCTTATTATATGCGAATTTTTAATAACTTTATTTAAAATTCCGGCTATATAAGCGTTAAATAGCGAGTAAATCCGGGTAAAATATTTAATAAATTGGCTTTTAGTAGAGCGTTAGCTACGAGGAGGGATAAAGGCATTATTATTATCCTCGTCTGTTTTATAATTAATAAAAAGGTATTAAAGAGGCGGGTTTCTTATAAATAAGGTGTACTTCTTATTAGAAGAAGATCCTTTAATATCGGCTAAAATAATATTAGATAATTTAAGCTCTTTCCGACTAAAAAGATCGTCGGCGACTTCGGGGATTTTTTGATTAAATATGGCGTAGAAAGCTAGAAAATAAAATATAAAGAATTATATAAAATTCGCGAAAATAATGTTTTTAATATTAAAGCTTTTTTTTAAACGAAAATATTCGAATAAAAAATAAACAAAATACTAAAAGAATAGATAAGGTTTATAAAAATTGGTATATGAATATATTTAATTGGCGAAAATATAAGGTCGAATTGTTAGATATATAAAAAAGGGTTATTAATAGTATAAAACTATAGTTTTTTAAAAATAGTAAAGACAAACAAAAAGAAAAACGTTTTTCGAAAAATAATTTAATATTTAATTCTTTTTTATACTATTTTAATTAAAATCATAGCTAATTGCTAGCTTTTATATCTTTACCGTTTTAATATTTTATAAAGTTCCGAAATAACGATCTTTCTATTTTTATATACGAAAATTCTTTGATTTCAAAGCCTTATATACTTTTAAATTTTAATAAGGTTTCCGTAGAGCCTATATTCTTCGCTACGTTATATGTATAATAAATATAAAAAGCAAATCCGGAATTCGTGTACTTCCGATTAAAAACATCAGATTCGTTAGAGTTTGTACCTAACCTCCTTTTTTTCCCGCTAAATCGGCGGCGCAGCTTTTATAACCTATATCTTCGTAATTTTCTAAAATCTGTCCTATACCATAGCAAATATACGCCACATATTCAAACCATCTCGATAAATAATATTATATTAAATGTATTCTTGAATTTATAAAAGTTATCCCGAACTATAATAAATCCGCGCTATATTCCTAAATTATTAAAAATAATATATTTATCCTACATAACGGATAATTATCGTTATATATATATTATTCCGATTAAATATAAGATTGTGCCGGAAAGCTATCAAAGCGTTAAGAAAAGCCGAAATAAATATAATACGAAAAAAAGTAATTCTTATGAAAATAATAAATCAAGGAAAATACCAAATATTAATTTAAGAGAAAAGATATCTAAAAAGCCTAATATAAAGATATAGCTATCGAACTATCAAAGAAAGCCCTATAATAAGCTATATCTTAATAATCGTTAGAAACAATAAATATAAATTATGAATCTATAAAACAATATCTCTAGCTCGAAGGATTAATAAACCAAAGCATAGCTAATAGGGCTTACGTAATAGATTCGCCAAAAAATATTATTAACATTTGATTTAACGGTATTGCTAAAGCCGGTAAGAAAAAACGGAATCGGGGTATATATAAGCTTAAAAGCATATATAAATCGTAATCTAAAATGGTTATATTTTAATCAAAGTTAGGGGCATTAAAATTAAATTATATAAAACGAAAGGAAAAAGAGCAGATGCTAAAGAATTAAAATTAGGGCCTAAAAAGAAAATCACCGTCCTGACTGCTTTATACTCGTAATCCTACCCTGATCAGGGCCCAAAACATCCTACCCCCACCCCCAGGTACTCCCTTCACACCCTGCCCCAGCACAGCGTTGTATTTGATATAGGCGCTGCGAAATAATTAATTATAGGAGTTAAGTAATATAAAACGTTTATACGCGAATACTCTAACCTTAAGCTGATATTTAATAAATTATATATAGATAAAGCTAAGATTAAATTCGGTTTAGGCTAAATAGTCATTTCTATAAGCGTTATTTCCATTCTTATTTTATTTAGCGTAATAGAATTTCATATATTGGCTACTAACACCCTTTTCTTATTCGTCTTTAAAGGTATAGACCGTTTATACATTAAATTTAATAATTTGACGAACTAAATCGTCGGCCCTACAGCTTTAACTTTTATAATTCGCAAATAGAAATACGCTTGGCCTTTCCTGAATGAAGAAGAAGTTATAACGGCCTTGCTTTTTAAGGACTAATTATATATTTTCTATCGCCGTTTTAGGTACCTAGAAATTATACGCTTCTTAAAAGTATTTAAAAAAGCTAGCTACGAGGATATATTATACAAAACATTTAAAAAGATATAAAAGCTATGCAATTCGTGCTAAATGTATAATCAAACGCCCTATCGCTTTAAATTTACCATTAAGATAAATATAAATTTCAACGCCGAAATGCTAAAAAACGTTATATATCTAAATAGCAAACCGTTTTATATATCGTTAATAAGGGTATAAGCTTCAATTAAACCGGCTTTCTTTTATTTATAGATATAAAAGTTGTATAAGAGTTATTCTGCTGTTTATAAGTAAATAAATACTAAGGCCTATTAGATAAACTTATTTATAACGCCGGCATAAATTTCGCAGCCAAAGAATTCTAATCCGAAGCTAAATTTATAGGTATCGAATATAAATAAATTCCTGGTAAAGCTTATTAATCTATCGGCAAAATAAAGCGGTACTATATACCTTTCCGCCGAATATATAAAATCTTTTATAACGAGTTATGCTATATTATAACCAAAGACGCTATATTTTAAATAGCTATTAAAGCTATTAACGATACCGCTGGTTTTGACAGCTTAATTCTTATATTATTCGTCTTTAGAATTCATTTATATATTATAATTAAATTTCCTCTAACGCGATTAATAATCTAGCGTAATAAAGCTATTTAAACCGTTCTAGAAATTATATATAAAGCCAAAGTTATACGTTTTATAAAGAACACTATTTATATCTATAATAATCTAAATATAAACGATATAATATTATTTAAGCTTTAAAGCGACATCTATATATAGCGAAAGAAAGACGGCTAAATAAGCCTTTATAAACTATTATTATATAACAATTATAACCTTACTTTCGATTTGCTAAACGGATCTTTCGTTTTCCGGTTTATTATCTATCGCCTATATATACGCGATCTTAATGCCCTAGATCTATACGAAAATAAATCCGCCCTCTATAAGCGAAAGCGCCTTAAAGATTTTAAAAAGAAAAAGAAAAAGAAAAATAATAAAATATATAATATTATCACGGAAAATATTTATGTTTTTATAGAAGATGTTCAGGCTTTTGCCGAAGATATCGATGATAATATAAAAAAAGAAGATTTACAACCGATATATATCCATTTTTCGAAAAGAAAAGAAACGGGATTTTGAATTAGCTTTTAAATTATGTACCGACGATATGATCATTATATCTAACGCTTTTTTCGAAAGGTTTAACGATATCGAAATAATTAGCTTAATCGGGATAAGAATATTCCGTTTCCAGATTTATAATAAAGCTAAACATAACGATTATCGCATCTTTAAAACATATTTCGTTTATAAAATTAAAGATAAAGAGATTAAATTTTATAAAAAATCACGCTTTATAGCGTAGGGCTATAGCGACGATAGCAAAATAGCGATCTTAATATAATCCCCGATTATTCAATACGTTAACTAGCATTTTATCTCCGCCTTAACTTTTACCCTTCTAAAAAAAAGCTTATTGGTTTAAATCCGCGACATTATATAAATATATATTTAAGCTAAATAGTAGCTATATCGTATAATCATCTTGCTTCTTTTTAAAGAAATATATATCAAACTTTTAAAAAACATTATCTTGATTTACTTACTTTCTTTTTATAATATTCCCGAAGCTGACGTTTTTTAATATTATATATGCTCTGATTTTTATATTATCTATTTTATAATAAAGACTTTTATATATAACCCGTATTTATTCGTTTTATAATAAAATCAAGAATTTAACTTTTATATGATATAAATCAATAATATTTTTTATATATTTATATCTATATTTAAAGCGAAAAAAGAAATCAAGTTACAAAATGCTGAATTTAAGGCAAAGCTTATAATCATTTTGAACGTTATAATGCCTTTCGAATTTAACGGCGCCCGTATTTTATTTAATAACGAAGACGTTATTCTGCGATAAAAGTAATAAAGCGAGAAATTAGCTTTTATTAATGCTAAAATTCATGATTGCGTTATATAACATCTGATTTAACGCAACCGTGGCGTTTATTTAGCTTCTCTTTATTAATTAGAAGCCGCATTTGATATAGCTATAGCAGCTTAATATATAGATTTAGATAAAAAGGCTTACGAAATCTTGATTAAGCGCCTTCTTGAATAAATAAATTATTTGGATCGCTGCCTATAATTTATCCTATTTAATTTCGGTAAAGCCAAATTAATGCTATTTTTTAACAGCTTTTTTGCCAATAATAAGGATTTCTTTAATCAAATCGGCTGTACGTTAGTTCTAGTAAACGAAGCGCGTATAGATATAGAATTTACGATTCGTAGGAATTCTGTTGATATATTAATTATATAAGGCTAAACGTATGATTCGTTTAATATTCGCTTCAGAGATATATAGAGCTATAAATAACTTCGATATCGCCATTTATATATTAACAACTCTACGCCGTATTATAAACCGCTTTAACCTCCCTTTTATATAGCTAATAATTTATATAAGTTCTTTCAGTTTTTATAAATATTTGGTTAAATTAGGTATTATATTTAAGAAATATTTGATGATAAATATAATAACTTTATAATAGATATATGAAAGGAAGGAAATTACAAAGATCCGTTAGATCTATAATGGAGATAATATAGATAGCGTTTTTACGAAAGATATATTAAATAACGCTTTTAAGCGTTTTTTATCAATTAATGAGATTATTATACGGATTGATGGTTATATCCGCCGGAATAAGGATTGATGGAATAAAGGAATAGAGGAATGAAAGGATTAAATAGATTTAAATTAATTAGCATTAATTAGTGCTAAATCCGAAAAGAAATCAATATATATATAAATTAAATATTATTCGTATATATAGCGCCCGCCTAGGCTTAAAAAGAGAATAGTTAATATAGGAATTATAATATAAGTTTAATTAGGCTAGAATAAATTCATATTTTCTTAATTAGCTTTGCTTAATCGGGCAAATTTAGATAATAATGGGCTTAGCGTATACGTTAGCCTTGTAATTGGCTGCAACGCCGATGCTAGTCTTAATCGGGATTAGCGCCTTTCGGGGCCGTATTTAAGTTTAATCAACAGTAGCCCTATAGCTGCCACTCTCTCTTCCCTTTTCATAAACTAACAATATAATCGACTTAGAACCTAATATATATATTTCCTATATCCTCTATAATATACTTTACCGATACTAAGAGATAAAAGGGTAGAGATAAATAAAGTATAAAATACATTATATCGGGCTCGATTTATACCCTATTTATATCTGATCTATATATGTATATTTTCTTTTCGGGCCGATATTTATAAGCTTACTATTCCTGTAAATAAACCTATAGGGAGAATTCTTAGAGGATATCGGTCGATCTAATATAGGCTCGTGGGTTGGTTTTTAGATAAAGGCTATATAAGGTCGGTTATATTGTTTAATTGGATTAAAAATGGAGTATTAATAAAATTATTTAAATTAAACGCCCGAAAGATCTATAGCGAAATAACGCTAGTTATCGCCGTCGATATTCGTTAAAGAGTATCGTTAATAGCTGCTACGGGCTTGGACTAGACCCGGGTTAGAGATGGAAAGCACTAGCGCGTCATTAGCAAATAGCGCTTTATATATAACGAGGAATACGGAAAAGCTAATAATATATATCCTAAGCGTTATTCGGGCGCGTCGAGGGATAGATTGCGTTTACAATACCATAGGTATCGATGTTAATTCCGGCTCGAATTTACGGTAAAGGCTTATAACCGGAGTAAGGAAGCTTAAAGGATACATCGCGGGCCCGGTCCGGGTGCGCTTCGTACCCGGACCGCGCGCGATATCTAAATATACCACCAGCGAAGGCGCCGTAGGCAGGAAGGGGGGCATGTTATAGATGAAGCTTACAGCTATGCCGAAGTTCTATATATTAATCAGGGGGCCCTCCAAAGCCTTTTCATTAATCTCTAATATATACGTTATTTGTCTACCTTATCTTTATTTAATATCTTCAATAATACAACTATTTAATACTTATTCTTTTATTTCTATATATATATTTAGGTTAAGTTATAATATTAAAGAAGAATATATTTTTAATAATTATATAAAATAATTTTCCTTTAGCTTTTGTCTTAGATAATAAATAAGCCTTGAAGTATATATATAAAAGAGGTTTTATATATCTAGTTATTAGGTCGATAATGTAATTTAGAAAAATTCTATATTTATTCGCTAAATAATAATAATAATATAACGGTCGTTAGCTTTAATGCCGTTATATTAAAATTTCATTATTTAAAAAATAGTTATCTATTAAGCTATATTCTAATATTTGATAAAAAGGTATTATTATAAATAGTATTAAATAATTGCTTATGAGCATAAGATAAATTTTAGTTAAAAAACATAAATAGCGTTAAAATTATTTATAATCTTGATAATAACGTTAATATTGAAAGCGAAAAATAAATCCGGAAACTTACAATATAGCATATAATATAATGTTAAATAGCGTAAGTAATATAGAGTATCGATAATAGCGTATAATTAAGCTGTAATAACTTTTCAAAGTGAAGATATGAATTCTAATATATTATAACGAAGCTTTATAGTATTTATAAAAATAACGTGTTAAACCTAGCAATAAATAATATATATAAAAAAATATAATTCCGGCGTAGATTATTTTAATACGAATTTTAAAGATTTTACAAAAATAATATTTAAAGCATTGATTACCGCAGATTTCAAGCTGCTAAAATATAGCTAATTAGAGCTTATATAAAGCCGAAAGAGCTTTATAATAATTACTTTTGATATAATACAAATAAAGTCAAAGGTTAAAGGGCTAATAGCGTTGATTTTAGCAGCGTAGGGCTATATAGCTTTATAAATAAATATAGAAATCAAATAACTATTAGCGTTAGATAAATCGATTTGATTAATAATTTCAAAAGCTAATTTAAATCGTTGGATAAGTATATAATTTATTATAAGCGAAGATGAAAAGTTTAAAAGAAGCTAGTAATAAAGCTATATAGGTGTGAAAAAGTCGGGCTTATAATCTTATTAATCGAAAAAGTCGTTTTCGTTTATTATGAAAATTTTAAACTTCTCTTTAAAGCTAAAGGTTTTTGAAAGATACCCTAAAAATAATACGTTTAATAGCTTTAGAAAAGCCTATAAAAATGAAATTAATCGGTAAAAAAAGAGATTTATATATAGCGACAAAATGAGTAATAGCGGGGAAATATAGAATAAAACTCTATCGTTAGAAAATAATGGTATAGATTTAACGTTAATTAAAGCTTTGATTGTTTTATCGCTAATTTTAAATAAAGAGTTAATAATAGAAATTATAATAGCTAAAGAGTTAATATTAGCATTATTATTTAAAATAACTAATATGATATTAACGAATAAAGCGTAAGATTATTATAAAGAAAGCGGAAATAAGTAAAAATTATATATAATTACGGCTAAAAGCGGTGGGTCGTAGTGTTTTTTTTTTTTTTTTTTTTTGCAAATTACTAATAGATGGTTTGGGAGTAGCGTTAGCTAGGGTAAAATAGGCTTATTAGTTTAAAAGAATAGGGTTTTCGTTAACGGGAAAAGAAGTTATACTAGAGAGAATAAATATACGATAATGATAAAATTTGAAATATATAGATTTAATAGTTTCATTAATAAAAAGCTTGAGATATAAAGATCATAGTTTTTTATAATATAAATCGCTATTCTATAAATCTAATGAAATTTAAATTTATTCTCCGAATTTAATTAATATTTATATTTTAAAAAGAAAATGATTTTATTAATTTCTGTTGGTACGTCTCTTATCACTGAATTCAATAGGCTGTAATCGTTGGTTTTAGGTGCGTTATTGTTTCTGGTTGTGTGTATTATTGTTGGTGGCTAGCCCTAGAGGGCTGGCCGAGGTCTATATAGGTTGGTGGTTACGTAAGCTAGCCGTGAAGGCCAGCAACGGCGTACAGGGATTAATCTGCACAGCAACCGTAATATTCCTCCCAACATTTTCTTCTATATAATTCTCGATTTTTTTTTACAAAAGCGTAAATATATTTTATAGAAATCTTATTTTTTTCCTAAAAAAATAAATTTATTTTATAATAATACTATATATCTTATTATCTTTTTCTATCTTCTTCTATCTTCTTCTATCTTTTTTCAAAACTTTTAAAGCGCTTTCGTTTATAAAAAGCGGGTTTATTCTTATATAGACTAAAAACATTGAGATTATATATATATAAGCGATAAATAATAAATCGAAAAATAATGGATCTATTTAATAAATCGAAAATAAAGTTATAGCTATTATATAATAATAATTTATAAAAACCTATTTAGCTATCTTTCTCTCGCTATATATAAATATCGTTTTAAAATATAAATAATATTATATTATTTATATTAAAGCTTTTATAGATATAAAAGGTATTATTATTTAAAATATATAATTTTAGCTTTATAGATAGCTTTTATAGCAGCTTAAATCGCTTTATTACGTTAAACTATTAATAAAATAAAGTTTAACTATAATATATAAATAAGCTTTGAAAATAAATAATTCAAAATTTCAACTATTGAAGCTAGTGGTATTATTGATAGTTTTGAGAGTTATTTAAAATATAACGTTTTTTGATATAATATAGCATTAGTCGTTATAAAAAAAATTATATATTTAGCGGAAAAATATATAATACCGCTTTATTTTGCTGATAAATCAATACTATTTAATAAAGATTTATTTATATTCTATATTTATAAATTTAATCTAAAATTAAAACTTTTTAATTACGAAATTTATCCGCTCTTTCGCCCCCGCCTAAGGGTAAAGTGTTATATATACGAGGAATAGGCGCAAAGGGCTTAGTTATAGGTTATATAATTAATAAGTTTCTGCTATTAGGGAAAGAAGAGTGAAAGCTGTGAAGAGGCGCTCCGCTATAGGCGGTTATATAGGCGCACCGCTTAATTAGCTTGGATAGCTAGCATTACTATAAGAGCGTATATAAAGGTAGCCCCTATACCGCTATACTAATAATACCACTATTATATTATTATCCCCTTTTAAAGAAATTAATTATATTATAATATATAAATACTAACCCACTTTTTCAAATATATCTTTATTTCGTATCAATTAATATTAACGAATTTATAAAATTATACTTTTTATTATTTCAAAAAGAAATATCGAACTAAAAATAAAAGTTTATAGCTATAAATTCGTTCGAATTTACGATCTTTTAAAATAGAAATATATTTTCTAGAAAATAATAGGGTGTTTTTGGCTATTTTATTGAATTAAGCTCTATAATTCGGTTAATAATCTATATATAGCAAATCGATCGCTATATTCTATATAAAGCAACGATACATTATCTATCTCTTTATTTATTTTTTAATCTCGCGCTTCTCTTTATTTTAAATAAACCTTTCTTTTTTCTACAGCTCTATTATCGTCTTTATAAGGTGGGTTATCTTCGTCGGCCGCCTAAATCGCCGTTTATATTGTTAATCTTGCCGGGGGGGCCTTTAGATTTGAGATTAGCTTCATAGAACACTATTAAAGCTCCCGGAGAGTTTTTAAGATTCGCAGCGTCGTAGAATTCTAGGTCGGGGTCTTAGCCTTTTTATTAAATCTAATATTATAATTTGCTATTATATAAGCGGGAAGCGATAATCCGGTCGATTTCTTATTTTTCCTCTTTACCGACGATTTCGGTATTTAGCTTTTTAGAATTTTATCTTAGCAAAGGGTTATCGGGATAGCGCTATAATCGGTCTATATAGAAAACCGTGGCAATTTTTTTTTTGAAACGCTAGCGTCTCGAGCTTATATAAATAACCGGATATCTTTATAATATAATATGTTTATTATATTAAAATGAAATTAAGCTTCTTATTTAATTTATTAAATAATTAAATTGTTCAAATAATAAAAACCTTATTCTTTATTCCGAAATTTAATTCCTAATAATATTTATTAGCTTATATTACTATTTGATTTTAACTATATTATAACTATATTTTAGCTATATCGTAAAACCTTTTAAAGGTTTAAGCTATTTATTAGGCTTTTTCCCGGTTTAATTTTTTGCGTATAAGTAAAGGTTTGAAATCGGCTCGTTGCTTTTGGGGAGCTTATTGTTAACCGTGCTGCGGTTGCTATTGACCATATAAATCGGCGCACGAGCTACTACGCGCCCCGCGCGCTAGCTTAATTCGGCTTATCGCCTACAGCCCAAAATTCAAAGGGTATCTTTTTGAAAAAAATTCACCGTAATAGTTTTATTTCCTATAGAGATACCGCCCGAAAGCCCGTTATAATAATTTAATCTATATATTCCCGAAAATTTATATTTCTGTAAATATTTTCATACGCGATCGTTTATAACTTCTAGCAATCCTTTTTTAAAAAAGCTATAGGCCCTATGATTCAAGGTTTAAAAATTAACATTAATAGCTTTTAATTATTTTTAATCGTTAAAGGGTAGATCGGAGAGCGCTATAAATATATTTATATTATTGAAGTAAATATTAGGGATAATTTAATAATCGAATATTATTAGTAGATTATCGGTTATATTAAAAGAAGTTAAAGCTATCGTAAAAATCAATTTTAATAAAAAGGGAGGTTGATAGAGAAGTTATTTGTTATTTGTAGTTATATTAGATTTTAATATGGGCGTATTTAATTGTATGGCGGCGTGAATAGAATGTCGTTGAAATGCCGGAGTACGGGTTATATCGTAGCCCGTGCGCGGGTGGACCGGGACCTATATAGTCAACAGCAACCGCAGTATAGTTAATAACAAGCTCCCCGTTGCTTTTAACCGAATGCTAAAAGTATTAGAAATCTATAATTAATTTTAAAAGGTATTAATCTTTTTAATATATCGTGTAGATCAGCGGTTTAAGCGATATCTATTATAGAGAAAGCTAAGTCCTAGTTATGTTAGTAATAGCTAGCGAATATACGCAACCGTTAATTTACCTATTTATAATCTTACCGATTATAAATAGCCCGTTATCAATAGCTTTTATTTAATTCCTAAAATCTAAGATATTTTATTTATGAAATAAATAATAAAATAAAAGATATAGTCCAAATTTATAATCGATAGTAATTTATAAATTCGTAATAAGCCTATATAATATATCTAGGCGATATCTTTAGTAATTAAATGCTTTTTTATATCGGCTACAATAATGATATAATACGGGTTGTTTTAATCGATAAAAAAAGAATATCTCAAGTAAAATTATTTATTGATTAGCTAATATTATAACGGATTTCGGTGGCTTTATCCTAAAATTAATCTTTATTGCTAATAAATTTATCATCGATATATATTTATTATAAAGCGAATATTTTTTTTTATTAGAATTATTAAAGAATTCGGAGTGGTTATCGATTTTAGCAATATATTTGATACGAATGTTAGTATCCGTAATTTAGATATATAAAGAATTTAAACAATTAGCGGCATAAAGATCTATAACCGCTTGGTTAGCTATAGCTAAATTAGCGCAAAGATTTCGGAATTTTTAATTATATTCCGAAATAATAATATTACGGTTTATAATCTTTTATTAATAATTTTAGTAGATTTAGTTATCAAAATCCCGTAAATCAGTTAGATCTTTAGCTTAAGCTTTTCTTTTTCTAAAACGCGAACTTATAAGCTATATTCTTTATATCGATATCGAGCTTTAAAATCCAGCTACCTGATAGATTTATATTTCTATTTAATTCGATAACGGTATTATATAAATCGGTGATCTAAAGAAATATAGCCTATAGGCCGATAGAGCATATTTTAGTTTTTGAAAGTATTTAGATTTATGAAATTGGTAAGATTATCGAAATAAAAATCGCTATTATTTATTATAAGTTTGAAATAGAAAGCAGGTTTATCTTTACGTATTTTCAAATAAAAGGCTAAATCCTCAATCTTTTATAATAAATTATCGATAAATCTTTAGGTAATATTCGGGTAACGAAATCTCCTTTTCGACTTAAAAAATCCTTTCTTCTTTATTTTCTTCGTTACCGTTAGCGGCGAGCGTAATAACCGGAGCAATTTTCTCGTAGATATATTGGGATATAATAATCGAAGAGCGGCGTTATAAAAGAGTATCGAATTATTTATCTTATTGTTTATAGAGAAGCAGGTTATTTGAATTATCTAAAGTAAAGCGAACCTATTTTTTTGCTTTCTTTTATCTTTATTGCTTTTCGAAAGCTTTTTTCTCGGTAAGAGTATATGCTGTTATAGCGTTATTTATTTAGGTTTAAATTAATCGGTTAAATTCTAATCGATTGTTTTTAGCACGGTACGAATATATACGCGCTTTTCTTTTTTATTTATATACTAGATATGTTTTTTTTTGCGCAATGCTTAGTAATACGGCTTTCGTTAATTTTCTTTATAGGATTTTTTTGGTTTTCCTAAATTAATTTGGTTTAAATAGTAAAGAAATATTATTTATACGAGGAATAAGCGTAAAGAGCTTATTTATAGGTTATATAATTAATGAGCTTTTGTTGTTAGGGAAAGAAGAAGGTAAGCTATAAAGGAGCGCTCCGCCGTGGGCGGTTATAGAAGCGCATCGCTTAGTTGGCTTAGATAGCTAGCATTACCGCAAGAGCATATACAAAAGTAGCCCCTGCACCGCTACACTAGCAGTGCTACTGTCACAGGATATCTATATTTTTATTTATGAAGTTTAATTCTTATATATAAGAATTATTAAATATACCAAACATTATTATCTATTTCGAAGTTGGTATTGCGGAGTTTTATATACTAATAATTAGCTGAAAGCTTTGTCTATATAGCTATAGCCTAAAATATCATGAACGCTTTGGTAATATAAGAAAAAAATAGATAATTTTTCTAAATATATAATACGCTTTACCAAATTTTGCCTTTATCTAATTACTAACATCTTTTATAAAAAAATGAAAAGGTATATTATTATAATAACGGGCATTCTAAATCTAATACGTAATAAAAATATTCAGCTCGATTTAAAATAGATTTTAAAACATTTTTTCAATATCCCAAAATCAAAGATCGAGCTATTTAAATACAAAGTCTATAATATCCAAAATCTCTTTAAAAAAGCCTTCCAATAATTACTTCAACTCGTTCAAAGCTTCATCGTTATAAATAACTATTTCTCTATTATAATTCATTTTAATAATATTTTTAAAATAGAAATTAGCATATAAGCCTAATTAGTATTTATCGTAAGGATTAATAAATAAATAGAATAAAACGTTAAGAATACAATCTTAAATCTATAATATATTATTTAGCAATTCGCTTTCCGTTATACTTTATTCACCTAATATATTTAATTGCAATTAATATGTTTAGATCGGGTCCGCAATACACTTTCTAATTCATACTCTCCTTCCTTTAAAATATAAAATAAATAGAGCAAATAGCAAAACAAGACTAGGTAGATAAAGAATAAAAATAAATACTTTATATATAAAAGCTGAAATTTATTTATAAAAAATTCTTAAACGCGTAATTCGATCTTTAATATATTTGAAGCGGTTTTTTAATATCTCGGTGGGAATAAATCGATATAAAATATAAAAGATTATCGGAGATTGCGGTTTTAGCGAAAAGCTTATAAAGACCCTTAATCGTTCGTTTAGCTAAATATATAATAAAAAGGCAATTATCGCGAAAATAAGATTATTCACGATATAATTGCAATTTCTTTTCTTCTCTTAGCTAAAAGCGTAAATAAAGCAGCTTAAAAAAGAAATTTCTCCAAAAAAAAGAATATTACAAAATAAAGATATTCTCCGTTTTTAATATAAATAATCTTTAATTCTTTTAATATAAAAGTATATAAAGACGAAGCTATATTAAAAGCGTTTAAATAAGCCTATCTTTCTTTACTATCTATTTCAATTATATTAAAACTAATCAATATCGGTAGATTATATTATATAAATAATATAGTAATATATATATTGGGTTTTTAACCGATTCTATTATTATGTAGCTATAAAAAAGTAAATAGCTGCTATAAGAGCTGCTATTAATTAAATTTAATTGCTGCTCCGCAAAGCGCTAATCCCGATTAAAACTAATATCGGCGTTATAGCTAATTGCAAAGCTAGGGTATTCGCTGGGCCTACTGCTATCTAGACTTACCCGATTAGGCAAAGCTAACTAGGAAAGTATAAACTTTTATAAGCCCGGCTGGGTTTATATTACAATTTCCACAGCTACCGTTAATTCTTAATCTAAAATTATAATTCAGAAAGTAATTTAGCTTTTTTAAATCCTTTTTTAAATAAATTTATCCAATTGAATAAATAAAAATAAAGAAGCTTTTTATATAATTCTATAAACGGTTTATTTTTTATTTACTTTAGCTAATTTATATTTTTATTATCATTATTTAGATTACTTTATATATATATTATAATCATATATATAAAAGATCAAGGGTTTTTGCTAAATAGATTTATTGCTATTTAGCGGTTTATATAAAAATCGTTTTTTTTTATTTATTTTTAGCTTTTCTTTTCTATCCTCTTTATTAATAACAAGATCTATTTCTCCTCTATAGCTTATTTCCATTAAGCCTCTCTATTGATAACAACAACAACTCTTATTAAAATGCTTATTATTTTTGCTATTTATATCCCGATCCGCCTTTAAAACTCCGCTCCCGATAGCTTTTCTTCCTTTTAAAAAATCGCCTACAACATAGGCTTTAACGCTTTTTCGTCTAAGCTAATTAATCAAAAACGCAATATCTTTATAGATATATTTGATATTAGCTATAGAGATAATCTCGATTTTAATTACATTTATATAAAACTTAGCTTTACTTATATTATTAATTCTATAAATCTCTTTTTATATATAGTTTTGCTTTTTCTTTATTTATATAGGCTTTTAGTATTGTTAGCGAGATCTATATCCGTTATAAAATATAATATTGGTTTTTTTTTTAAAGATATTTAGCTTGAGCTATAGTTTTATAATTAATTCTATAATTTGGATATTTTCTTAAACTATTAAATATATACGCTTAATAATACTATTATAATTAATATTCTATTTATAAAGAGCTTACGCTATTTTAACCTATTTATAACGGAGGAGGAAAATACTAAGATTTAATATTATATTGCTAATTATTAAATTGAATGCGATTTAGATATTTTAATTAGTTAATTGCGTCGATTTCTTAGTTAACAAATAATATCGGCTGAATTAACAACATTTAAATAGATTTTATATCAAAATTATATAGCTTTTTTATTAATTAATTCGAAGCCGGGCGCATTTAAATAAAGCTTATATTATAAATTTGGCTATCAAAAGATTTTTATTTTAGCGGTTTTTATTAACTCGATTATTTGCCCAGTATTAATTTTATTTACTAGTATAATAAGCTCAGCTATATTCAGCTTTAGCTAGGGTCCGGATAAGGTCTATATATAACCCATACCTATATCTAAAAGATAGCCCCTTTTTAAAATAATTTCCCTGAATTTAGCTCTTTATTCGAAATTGTATTTTATTAAAGTATTTAATCAGTAGCCCCTTTAAATTAGCCCTTGAAATTAGCCCTTTAAATTAGCCCTTTAAATTAGCCCTTTAAATTAGCCCTTTAAATTAGCCCTTTAAATTAGCCCTTTATATTGATTTCGGATAATCTTTTTATAGACGCCCCTAAACCTATTACAAAAAAATCGGAAACTTATTATAAATACTAATATCATTATAATAAAGGGATTTAGCAACGCCGGCTAACTACCCTAGTAATCGACGATAAAGCATTGTAAAGATCTTAAGCAACCGGATTATATTTATAATATAGATATACGCCTCCTTTTCGATCTTATTATTAAAGATAAGCCCTAGCTTAATTATTAATAAAAGATATAGCAAGCACCCTTTTTTATAACGGGCTTCCCTTTAAAATCTTTAATATAAAATTCGTTTTTTTCGGGCTCTACTTAAGCTAGCCTAAGCTAAAGCTGGTTCTTATCGCCGATTTCGGATAGGGCAATATTCCAGCTTTTCTAAACCTTAATATATTAAGCCTATAACGGCGGAGCATTTTAATTATACCGATATCTTAATAGGGATATATTCCAATCTTTCCCCTAAGCCCAAAAAGGGCTTTTTAGCTATTCTAAGCGCCGGGCTAGCTATATTACTAATATACTATCGTCTTCCCTCCACCTTAGCCCCCGCTTTAGCCTTCGGCTTAGTAAGCTTAAACAACTACCGAAATATTGCTAAAGGCTTGTATTTCTAAACTCGAAATATAGGCTTTTTAGGCTAAATAAAAAAAAGACTTCGATTACAACTATATAACAAAAAAATTAAAATATAAATATTTCGCTTAATTAAAAATTTATATTAATAAAATATCCTTGATAAAAGCTCGATATAAATATATAAATATAAACCTTAAATTTAATAACGATCGGTATATATTTCCGGTTTAAATTTAAACGATACGATATATTATTAAAATGGAAATAATGGTTATAATTTATAAATATAGTTATAAAATTAACCAGATATAGAAATCCAAGCCCGGATTGCAACCTTTTATAAAGAAAGCGGGCATTACGGAATACTCGATATAGACGACTTTTTTCGCTATTTAGACAAGATTTATATAAATCCGTATAAATCCGTAACAGCTTCAATCGAATTAGAATCTATAATGATAATAAATAACGAGATTTTTGCTTTATTTTTAATCCGATTTAAAATTCTCTTAAACATAATAGATAATTTATATTAATTAAATAAGAAATATATTAATTATCTTTGATAACGGTTATCGAATTAGATTAAAGATAAAGCTATTATAGCTAAAATCGACAAAATTATATATATCCGCGATAACGGACTATTATACTTTAGCTTAAAAGCTCGAAGCTTAGGATATAAAATAAAATTATCCCTTTGCAGCCCGTATACACCTAAAGCTAGGGCGCGGCTACGTTGACTGTGCTGCGGGCTCCGTTGACTGTGTACGTACTTTTTCGACCAACTTCAAGATGTGATTAGTCAGCAATAACTTTCATACGCCCATACAACCACCACCAAAACAAACAATTTCACACAAAGGCCACTCATTGATAAAAAATTAGCATATTAATAGATTTGAGCTCAAAAGCGAAAAAAAAACGTCAAATACAGTTCATTATATTTATATTCTAGGTTGATTTGGTTTTGGGTGGCATTTGGCCTGGAGTTCCGACTGCAAAATAATTATACGTGCTTATCAGTGAATTTATAAACTACGGTGGTGATACTTGCGGACTTTGAGGTTCTCGGGAGTGCGTGGGCCAAGTTACTATAGCGGGCTCCCGGGCGGTATCCTTTTAGGAAATATGGACGTTGCGGTGATTCTTTTTTCAAAAGGGTACCCCTTAGGATTTTGGTGAAGTTGGCCGAAAAAGTACGTACACAGTCAAAGGAGCCCGCAGCACAGTCAACGTAGCCGCGCCCCTAAAGCTAACCCTTAATCTAATAGCGCTTCTATATATAGATAAAGACACCGTTATAACAAAATTGATATACCCTTATTTTTAATTTTATATAAAGGTAATAAAGATAGGGGCAAAAGCGCGGGCTAAAGTTATAAGGGCTAAGCTCGCCTAGCCCTAATTCTAAATCAATCTTCGGCAACATAATTATTTTATATAAATCGTTCGGCTATAATTAGTTATGCTTATGCCCGAGCCCGCTAGGTTTCTTAATAGATCTATAACGAATAATATATATTCAGGGATTATCTTCGTTACAATAATAATAGTTATTCTGTCCGGGATTGCTTATAAAAGGCTTCCGAGCGATCTATTACCGTTATAGCTATTATAAAAATTAATGCTATTAAAAAAATAAAAGGCGCATAATGATTTCGGAAACGAATAACTCTTGTGCTTAATTTCGTATAAAAGCCCTAAAACTTCACCTTTTTTATATTTAAATTCGGATAAAAGAATAAAAGATATTATAAATTTAGTATTATTTATAATCTCCGCTTTTATTAATTATATTTATTTTGTTAATATATAAATTATCAATGGTTGCGAATATCATACCGCTATTAGCAAATAGATAATATAAAAATTAAAATTAGAATAAATATAATTTTCGATATCCCGGGACTTTAGCAGCATTCTAAAAATTATTCAATACCGATATATTATATATATATTCTAGTTACAATTAAATATAAACAATTACTAAATATAGATTTATATTTATATTATATCCGATATAAATAAAAATATGATTTGAAAATTATTATAGATAAAGTATTATAGAATTTCTTTAAATATAAGAAAAAGATTGTTTTAAATCGATGCAACTAAGGGATTTAAAATTAAAAAAAATTCGGCTCGCCCAATACTCTGAATTAATAAATTGCCTAATTCAATTTTTATAATTATAATAATACAATGAAAAAGAGCGGGATAAAGTAACTAATTTCGTCGGTATTAACTTATAAAAGATTACGATTATCTTATAAGCTACGGCCCTGTAAAAAACAAAATCGAACTTATTAAAAAAAACCTCACCAGAATATACAGCTTTTTAGGATCTTTTTGATGAAAACAAAGCTTCCGATCTTCCCCTACACTAGAGGATTTTTGATCAGTTATCCGATTGAAAAAAGATGCCGACAATAACACGCCTAACCTACCTTAAAGCCCATTTTATTTTATATTATAAGATTAATTATTAAAATTACGGAAATAAATCATAAAGCTAATAAATAAAGGTTAAGTCCGCATTTTGTCCTCCTCGACGGCTACCACAATATTTATAATCCAGAAACCGGATAAAGGCTAACGGTTTTATATCGATTACTAAGCCCTAAATAAAATCTCGGAATAAGATAAATTCCCTCTATTATTAATTAAAAAAAACTTTATTCTTTAAATATAGCGCGGTAATTTACTAGATTAAATATATAGGCGGCGTTTCATTAGCTTCGAATCGTATTTAATAATGAAAGATTGATAATATTTCGAATTAAATTCAGTTTATTTAAACGGCTAATATGCCCGTTTAGCTTAATAAGCGCGCTTAGGTCGTTTTAATAGTATATGAATAACGCTTTATATGAAATATTAAACAATTTTGTTACAGCATATCTAAACAATTTATTATTTTTTTCAAATAGCTTTCGGGACTATATAGCAGCAATAAACGAGATATTACACCGTCTACAAAGAGCGGGATTTAATCTAAACTTAACAAAATACGAATTTGCAATGAAAGAAATAAAATATCTCGGCTTTATTATCGAAATTAATATTGGGATAAAAGCTAACCTTAAGAAAACACGCGCTATATTGGAATAAACGCGATCTATAAAACTTCGGGATATTTAAAGCTTTTTAAGCTTTACGAATTTTTACCGGGATTTTATTAATTATTTTTCCGAAATTATTAAATCTTTAATTCGCCTAACTAAAAAAGATATAGTTTTCGAATAGTCGGACAAAGCCAACGCTATTTTTCCGCCGGCTAAAAGAAGCGTTTATAATAGGCCCGATACTTGCCTAATAGAATCTAGATAAAGTTATTATTATAAAAGCGGATAATTTAAGCGAGGTTATTAGTAGGGTGTTATTTTAATATAATATAGATAGCTTTATATATCCGATAGCTTTTTATGTAACCTAATTAACGTTTTTTTAATATAATTATTATATTTATAATAAAAGGCTATTAGCGGTAAGTTTATATTTCGAAATATAATCCTTAAAATTTAATAATATCCGCGATTTTTTTATTATATTTATAAATTATAAAAGTTTAGAAATTTTACCCGGCTATAATTAATATTTAAGCGATAAATATATTAAATAGAGGTATTATCGTTATTGAATTTTCATTGAAAATACCGCTTTAATAAAAATATAATAATCCCTCACGCTCTCTTTTATCGAGCTTAGAATCGCTTTTACGATCGGCAATATAAAAATCGCATTTTCTGACTAATCTTTATTTCGAAATTAGTAAGCCGGGTATGCCGAAAGATGATATATATATATGTAGTTATTACGGATATCTTTAATAAAGGCGAAGCTAAAACGGATAAACCTGGGTTAAAGTTAAGTATAGAGCCGGACCGGAATTTAATAGGACTCCCTATAACTATTATAGTAACCCCCGCGCCTATTATTATAACGATTATAAGATCGGGTATATTTATCGAAGTTCTTTTAATGATTTTATAGAATAAATGTATAAAAGCGAACGTCGCTTATAAATATAAATTCGCGGAGATTTAAAAAGGCGATTATATACTCCCTAAAAAAAATACACCCGCGAATAAATTATGGATTATTTATTAAATTCGAAAAACGTGCTATTATATTATAATTAGATTTAAATATTTGCTTACGAGCTTTTAATAACGATCTTAATCTCATATATATACGATTCTCTATTGCTCGGCTATATTAAAAAGCATAGCATTTTCCGTATTTTATAATAAAATTACTATTAAAATAAGATATTGTCGGATATACGGAAATTTTATATATTTTATAATAATTGCTATACAATTACGAAATCGAAAAAGCTCCGATAAAGGTTATTATATCCAATCCCATTACCGGATCGTTTTTGGAAAATAAATCTCGATCGACTTTATAATAAATTTTCTATCTTTATAAAGCGGTCCGCGATATTTAATAATAATTATAGACCATTTATCTAAATATATCTAATTGAAACCGATATATTTAATGATAGCCGAAATTTGCGTAGAGCGATTTAAAATATATTAATTTCGATTTTATAGATTCCCGGACGATATTATTAACAATAGAAGATCGGATGAGATAGGCTAATTTTAGTCTACTTTATATTAATTAATCGGTATAAATCAAAAACTCTCGATTATATACCACCCGGAAACCAATAATAATATAGAGCGAATTAATTAAGATATTTAAAAATATTTACAGAATTTTATTTCGTATATTTTATTCAATTAAGCCGATTAATCGCTTTATTATTAATTAGTATTAAATAATAAGGATTTTAATTTTATCGATATTAGCCGGAATAAGCTTATAAAAAGGTTTGATATATATCTAATTATAAAAGCATTTAAAGTCGATGTTTTTTTTTCTACGCTTGAAGCTTATGCCGCAGCGTTTATATAATATCTACGAAATAGCTACGATATTATATGATCTGTAATCGCATAAATATAATAGCAATAAAATATATCGGCAAATCGTCGATAGCGCTCTATTGAGCAATATAAAATAAGAGATTAGATATAGGTAAATCTTAAAAATATTAAAATAAATCGGCCGAATAAAAAGCTCAATTAAATGAAATATAGATATTAGATTAAAGATATTAAAAGCCCGTTAAACATAATGTTAGATATACCAAAGAGCTTATACAACACCTTTTATATAGATTTAATTAAGCGCTTAATAAATTCGGTTTTTTTTTAAAATATAGAACGAATCCCGCTTTACTTCGGTGATAATATCAATTAAACCGAATATAAAGCTTTACAAAGAATACTTCGTTAAGGCAATCTTATAGGCTAAAAATGTTCGAAATAACGGTAAACAGCGCTAAATGCTAATAAAATATCTTATCTACGATAACCCGAAGTGGGAATCGTTGGAATATTTTCAGGAAACCGAAGCTTTAGATAAATTCGAAGTATAGTAGAAGAGCGTGTTTAAAAACGATAGTTTAACGCTATAACGATGGCGTTTATAGTCCGGGGTTAGGGAAGGATAATAATTATAAGAGTTTAGTTATATTATAAAAATAAGGGGGGTAATATAGGGAATAAATATAGAGGAGGTATAGACGAAAATATCAATTATATTAGATTATTTAAACGCTACCCGATTTTACGCCGAATTCTTATTTATAGCTATTTTAAATAGCTACTTTATAAGCTATCTTTTAGATCGCTACCTTTTTATTACCGAATATCTTATTTGATGCTAGGAATTGTATTTAAAAGATTTTAAAACGTTTATATTTTACTATTCGGTTATATAAAGATATTCAGCTGTTAATGGCGCTGTTTAAAGCGGCTATAGATAATAAGGAAATCGAATAGATTATTCTTTTTATCTTAGCTATCTAAATCGTCTTTATCCCGGTCCAGCTTTTCGTCTTTTTCGATAATATAGCTATATAGGGGCGAACGGGCGTAGTAGATATTACGGCTACAGCGACGGCGTAAAGAGATATTATACAAACGCGTAATAAGGCGGCGGCGGTCAAATAGCTAACGGCTGCCGCTAAAGCTACTAAAACGCAAAAACTAAGTTATAATGCGGGTATTTTTTAATATCATATAGGCGCTTTAGATAATGGTTAAGGTATATTAAAGGAAATACGGGGTAAATATAGAATAGATATAATAACTTACCGCGAGCGATATCGATTATAGCAATAGCAAAATAATCTATATTAGAAATCTAGGGGGCGCCGACAAAGGTATAGATAATAGGAATTAAAAGGGGCGCTAGCTTATAATTATAGCCGCTAATAAAGCCGGCTGTAATAATAAAAAAGATAGCTAAAAAAGGAATAGCTTCGTAAGCGGCTATAGCCTAATTATAATTATCCTAAAAAGATATATATTATAGGGTGAAGAAAGGGTATTAACGAATACAATTACTTTCGGAATAAATTAAATATATAACGTACTCGCCCTTTTTAATCTCCTTTATAATATCGCGGCGGGCGCGATAAACCACCTTATCTAAAACGATTATTTTATCATTTTATTACCAAATAGTTTTGCTTTTTTAGTAAACGATGTAAAAGCGGCCGTTAAAGTATATATAATCTAATTTTCCGGTCCGTTTAAATTATATTTTAAAAAAATATCGGGGTAGGTACGGAGTAGGTGCAGAATAGCGTAAATATTTTACGAAAGCAAGGGCGGTAGACGGTTGCCATTTAAGTTGGTAATATAGCGTTCTTATCGTCGGAATCCGATATGATAATATATATGCTTATTATATAGTGCAATCTCTTCTTTTCTTTTTCGATATAATAGCTATAAAAGCTATAGTTATAACTACGGGCGGGGCGGCGCTATTCGTCGTCGTCGTTTAAGCCGCAGCTTATCAAATCTACAGCCGCGTAAGCGCTATTAAAGCCGTTATTATAATCAAATATAGCAACTAATATTATAATAATGATTAATTAGATTGATTTGCGAGCGTAAGGAAAGTACGGTAAAATTGTAAAGCGCGGTTATATAGGAAATTAGGCATATAGTAATAAAGAAGGAAAAAAGAGATATAGCGTATAGTATTATTTTAAGGATAAAAAAATTAATACAATTAATATAATAGGGATAAAGGCGAGGTATTGTATTATATATAGTATAGAGGCAATTCGGTAAAGATGCGACGTATATTATATATAGTATAAAGTCTATATATTATATTATATTTTTTTAAGCTTCGCGCTTACCATAAAGGTTATACGGTATAGTATTGCTTAATATTAAGGACCTAGAGGAGGGGGTATATAATAGGCTGAATTATGCTTAGCTTTAGCTAGAATCCGGATAGGGTCTATATATAGCCCGTACCTATATCTAAAAGGTAGCCCTTTTTTCAATAATTTCTTTAGATTTAGCTTTTTATCCGAAATCATATTTCATTAAAGCACTTAGCAGATAGCTCTCCTAGATCAGCTCTTTACAATTAATATATTTATATTTATTAATCGATAATTTCTTTCGCCTCTATTTTTTATATAGATGTTAAGGACTTTATTAAATTTAGGTAATTAAGGAATTTTTCGAAATAGAGCTATATAAAGCATATATCTGCTATAGCGCAGCTATATTCAAGATTTCTTTCTTTTCTCTTTTTTTATCGAAGATTCTAAATAGCAATCGATCTCTTAAAACCATAACTTTAGGTTAATCTTTTTATATAAAATCTTCGCGTTTTTCTTTACACCCCGAATTCCGACAACAAAATAGCAATAATTCCAATATTTCTCTAAATAGCCGTTAAGCTTATAGATAGCGTACCCGGATATACTATAAATATAAAATTTTTAAATAATACGCTAAATTTAATAATAAGAAATCGCTTTTTTTTATTTAAAAAAGTAATGATCATATATAAGCTATTTCGTAATAAATATATTGTTAATATTAACGAAAATAAATTTTATATCATTTTTCTATAATTCGGAAGCTTTGCGAAAATAGCTATGAAAATTATTTTACTTCTAGCGGTAATAAAAATATTAGAAATCGGGATATTAGTAAACTTGTTCTATAATTATTATTACGATTTTAATTAATATCGAAATTATTTTAATTAATTTTTATATTTAAAATTAAAACGCAATAAACGCTTTTTTTTTTTTCAAAATATAAAAATCCTAATTTGCCTAAATAAGCGAAATAATTTGAGAAGATATAATTAAATTTATTATTATTAACGCCGCTATTAACGAAATATTTACGACTATGTTATTATTTATCGATATATTTAATATCTATATAATTAAATCGCTAAAGCTAATTTTATCGATAATTGTTTTTATAATTTTAAAACCCGATTTAGCTAAATCTCTAGCAATAGCAATAGCGGTGAATTAGTGTATTCGAATATATTTAGTTTAAACCGATATATAAGATTAAAAGAATATCTATATAACTAGGGTATATATTATAAATATTATTTATATAGAATAAGCGAATTAAATGAATTAAACCGAAATCGACTATTCTTACGGAAATAGCTTGTATTTATATAATAGAATATAAAGATATTTATTATAAATTTATAAATTCGTACCCGTTAACGCTTTATTGATATAAGAGCGGATAAATCATTTAGTATTAAATTCGTAATAATAGAAAATCCAATTAATTGAAGAAGAAAAAGAATAATTTTTATATTTACTTATATATAAAAATTAAAAGGATTTCAATTTAATTCGGTTATTAAGCTTTAATCAATAATGAGATTATCTATTAGGGTATATCCAAATCGCTAATAAAGTACACCCTTGGTTTTCCGCACTATAGATCTACTTTTAGGGATATTATCAGATTAGGGATATCACTAAGACTAAATTTCACAACTTTACAAAAAAAAGCCCTCTATATGAAAATTAGCCCTCTATACGCAAAATCGCCTTCTATATATAAATTAGCCCTTTATATAGAAAATTGTCCTTTATATAATAAGAATCCATTTTAGTAATATATTTAAAAATAGAGTTTTAAGATATAAAATAGGGTTTAGTAATACTTAATTTAATAATATCTTTAGTTTAATAATATCCCTAGCAATATCCTTAAAGGTAGATCTATAGTACGGGAAACTAAGGGTGTGCTTTATCAGCGATTTAGATATTCCCTAATAGATAATCCTTTAATAAATAACTCCTTCTTCTTATAGATTCATTTTATAATTCTATTTAATTTATCAATATATTAATAAATAACTCCTTCTTCTTATAGATTCATTTTATAATTCTATTTAATTTATCGATATATTAATAAATATAGGCTATAAACGCTATAGCGTTATTAATAAGTAATTCAATAAGCTTTTTAAAATTATTACGTATTATAATTATATTTTATTATCTTAATAAAGTTATTTATTATAATACGAAAATAAATTCATTATAAATTCTTCTATAACATAATTTAATATTGATTTCGATAAATACCGGCATTGTATTTAAATATATCGGTAGGGTATATTATAGAGGATATGGAAATGTATATTTTAGATTAGAAGTCAATTCTATTGTTGGTTTATAAAAAGAGAAGAGAGAGAATAGCAGCTATAGAGCTGCCGTTAATTAAGTGTAAGTGCGGCCCCGAAGGGCGCTAATCCCGATTAGGATTAGCATTGGCGTTATAGCTAATTACAAGGCTAGCGCATTCGCTAAACCTATAACTATTTAGATTTACCCGATTAAGCAAAACTAATTAAAAAGATATAAACCTATATCAATTTAGCTAAATTTATATTATAATTCCTATATTAATTATTCTCTTTTTAAGCTTAGGCGGGCGCTATATATATAAATAGCATTTAGTATATATATGTATTAATTTCTCTTCGGATTTAGCACTAATTAATACTAGTTAGCTTAAATCTATCTAATCCTCTAATTCCTTTATTCCTTTACTCCGCTAATCCTTATCCCGGCGAATATAACTATTAATATATATAATGATCTTATTAATTGATAGAAAGCGCTTAAGCGTACCGTTTAATATACCTTTCGTAAAGGCGTTAGCTATATTATCTCCGCTATAGATCTAGCGGATCTCCGTGATTTCCCTCTTCTCGTATATCTACCACAACGCTATTACGTTTATTATCCAACGCTTTTTAAATATACTATCTAATTTAATTAAATATTCGTATAAATTAAAAGAGTTTATATATATTATTAGCGGTATAGGAGGGAGGTGAAGATGTGTAATAATGTAGCGTAAAGTTATTAGTATATAAATAGCGATATCGAAGCTATCTATAGCTCTATATATCTTTGAAACGAATATTAAACGAGTTATACGTTTGGCTTTATACGATTAGTATATGATAAAGTTACCGCGGATTATAAACTCCGTATTTATATGCGCTTTATTTATTAGAATTAATATATAGCCGATTTAATTAGAAAAAATCTTTATTATAAGCAAAAAAGCTATTAGAGAATTAATACTAATTTGGTTTTGCCGAATGTAAATAAAATCAATCGTAGGTTATAATCTAAATAATCTATTTGCTATTAGAGACGTTTATTCAAGGTTTTATAGGCCTTTTTATTTAGGTTTATATATTAAGCTGTTATAGCTACATTAAACGCGGCTTTTAATTAATAAAAAAATTAGATAAGCGTTATAGGCGCGTTAAATTAGATATTATATAGCGCGGTTATTAGCTTTAATATTAAAAAAAAACGAGTTTTTCGCTTTATTATTTTTGATATATAATAACGTCTTCGCCGTTAGATAATATACGAGCATTATTAAATTCGAAAAGCGTTATAACGTTTAAGATAATTATAAGCTTTACTTTAAATTTAATATTCTTTAATTATATTTTTTTCCGCTTTAAATATAAATGTAAATATATAAAAAATATTGTTAATTTATATTACGTAAAAGCTGAATTCTTTATTTTATTGCGAAATAAATAGATATAGATTGTATATAAAGGTCTTTATTATAAAATAGGTAATATAAAAGTTAGAGTATATATAATATTAATAAACGCTAAATTCGAGGATTTTATAAAAGGGAAGCAAATAGATTAAAATAATGCTTTTTGGGAATTTAGCGTGTATTTCTTTAAAAGAAAGCAAAATAATTATATAACGCAATTACTATTTAGTTTAAATATATACCTACATAGTATCGCGGATCTAAATTAATAAACCTTTTTGGAAAAAAATAAAGATTGAGGCGAAAATAAGATATTGGTTAATACGTTAAAGAATCGGGGATTACATTAAGATCGCCATCTTACTATTATCGCTATAGCTTTAAACTATAAAACGTGATTTTTTATAGAATTTGGTCTTTTTACTTTTGATTTTACGGACGAAAAGCGTTTTAAAAACACAGTAATTATCATATTTAACTTTATCGTAAATCTCGAAACGGAAAACTTTTATATCGATTAAGCTAATTATCTTAGCATCGTTAAACTTTTCGAAAAAAGCGCTAAATATAATGATTATACCGCCGATATATAGTTTGAAGCTAATTCGAAGTCCCGTTTCTCCTTTTCCGAAAGGTAGATATATATCGATTATAAGTCCTTTTTTTCTATATCGTTAGCAATATTTTCGGCAAAAGCCTGAATATCTTTTATAAAAGCTTAAATATCTTTTATAAAAACTTGAATATTTTCTATAACAATATTATATATCTTATCATCCTTTTTCTAAAGCTTTTTAGGCGCTTTTGCACTTGGGCGTGTTAGAAACGTTTTAATTAACGCTCTAAAGTTTAAAAATAGGGCTTTGGATGTAAAGGAGTTTTTGAAAAGCATAGGTTTCAATTTTATTATGCTATAGCAAATATAAATAATCGTAAGCTTAAGGTTTATGCTATTTAAGAATTTTTTATCGAAAGCTTATTGGTATAATTTAAGCTTATTTAGCATTTTATTATATATTTCGTAAAGATTAAAGCTTAGGTTTTTACGGCATATTTTTTGAAATATTATAATTATCTATTAATATAATAATATTTATAATTGATATTTATATTAAAGTAAGCTTTAATCTTAATATAAATATCTATAAATATATTTTTTATATAATATTATATATATAATATTACTTCGCCGCTTTAATAAATATTCGGGGGAAGATAATAGCGAATTGTTTTACGATAATCTCTAAATTATAATAGATATCGAAAAAGATACGGGACTTATCATTTAGGATATCATATAGCTTGCCGTTATATTTATGATCGTTGCTGAAGATCTTAACGAAATTTATGATTGATTGGATATTTATCCGTTTATTTAGGTATATTCTGTAGAAGGTCGATATGCTTAATAAGCGAAAAGGCACTAGTCCCAAAAAGGTAAAGAGTAATATGGAACTAGTCCGGAAGCGGTAGTAATAGTAGAAGTAGTGGTAGAAGTAGAAGAGTGTGTGTTGTATTGTTGAAATCTAATTCTAAAAGAGAGGGAAATTCCTTCCTATATGTATTCGTTCGTTCTACATCGATTCGGCCGATATCGGAGAGTTAGCCGATATCGGTATTAAATGCATAACGCTAATTTAGTGCCTAGTTTTACTAAATTAGCTTGGAACGCTTTAAAACCG
>PYFS01001777.1:0-59568 GCA_003671545.1 Ophiognomonia clavigignenti-juglandacearum | reverse complement strand
AGTGGAGGTGGGAGGGGGGGGGGGGGGTAATGGGATTGCAGCTGCAGGGGTCAATGCACTTGCAGGGATGGCGGGCTTCCTTATCGATTACACCATTGGATGGGATTTTTGGCTTGCTCCACCTAAAACTTCTCGGGCGACTGCTCGCTCGCTTGGACCTGATGAAATCTTCGACACACGCGACAGGCCGAAGATCTTGTCCCAACTCCCATCTCCTACGATTCCTCAATCTCTTCTTTCCATTCAACGGGACGTGCGCCTTGATCCTTTCTTCATACCCTTACGCTTCCCCAGTTTCCTGGCCGGCCTTGTTCCGCAAACATGTTCAAGCGCCAGCTGCTGCGACAAGCTCGCGCAACGCGCGCCGTGCGAGTTGCTCCCTCGTCGCTATCGTCTCTGACTTGCGGCGCCCTACCAAGACCTTCCACCACATACAAACCAGCGCTTCTGGCCTCCTCATTATGCCGGGATATCATCTCCAGGGGCTACTCGAGCGCCGCCGAGGCTCCCAGCAATAACAACAAGACCGCGGGTCTCGTCACCAAGTTCAGGGACCTGACCTCGCTCGGTGTACACGAAAACGTCATCCGCGCTCTGGTGGACGACATGAGATACGAGACCATGACAGATGTTCAGGCACAGAGTATTAACCCTGCCCTATCAGGGAAGGACATGTACGTACACACTTCCGCGCCATGCCAGCCAGCTTGCCAGCCAGCCAGCTTGCCAGCCAGCCAGCCAGTCCAGCTGTCCTGCTCTGAACATTCCTAGGTAGGAAACTAACTTTGATTTTTACAGCGTCGCACAGGCTAGAACCGGTACTGGAAAGACTGTCGGCTTCCTCCTCCCTATCATTCAGAGAATCATTCAGGTCGACCCAGCACTGGGTCAGCGCGGCGGCGGACGCCCGCGCTCCGACGACATCCGTGCCATCGTCATCTCCCCGACCAGAGAGCTGGCCGAGCAAATCGGTGAAGAGGCCCGGAGACTCTGCCGCCACACCGGCGTCGTTGTGCAATGTGCCGTCGGTGGCATGAACAAGAGCGCCATGCTGCGCAAGACGAAGATCGAGGGTTGCCACCTCCTGGTTGGCACGCCTGGTCGCCTGAAGGATCTGCTCGGCGACCAGTACAGCGGGATTGACGCCCCAAACCTCGCCGCCCTCTGTCTGGACGAGGCTGATCGCATGCTCGACGTGGGCTTCGACCGCGAATTGCGCGATATCATCTCCTTTCTGCCAAACCGCAGGGAGAAGCCTCGCCAGACCCTTCTCTTCTCCGCCACCATTCCCAAAGACGTTGTCTCCCTCGCGAGGACGTACGTTGATGCCAACAACTTCCAGTTCGTTCAGACCATCAACCCGAACGAGGCTCCCACCCACGAGAAGGTTCCTCAGCACATTGTCCCTGTACCTGGCTTTGAGCACTGGATTCCCGCCTTGCTCGAGATTTGCAAGCGGGCTCAGGCCGGCGAGCATGGCCCTGATCCTTTCAAGGCGATCGTCTTCTTCAACAACACCGATGTTGTCAAGTTGATGGAGGAGCTGTTTGAGTGGCTCCCGCGTTATATGCAGGCCCTGCCCCCGGCTTGGGGCATCCACTCCGGGCTAGACCAGAGGCAACGGACGAGGGCCGCCGACAGCTTCCGCAGGGCAACTAGTGGTATCTTGATCTCGACAGACGTCACCGCGCGTGGCATGGATTTCCCCAACGTCACGCACGTTATCCAATACGGCTGCCCTCCCGAACGTGACCAGTACATTCACCGGATTGGACGAACAGGCCGTGCGAACAAATCGGGCCAGGCTTGGCTGATTGTGCGCCAGGACGAGATCCCAGAAGCCCGAAACACCCTTCCCGGGCTCCCCATCAAGCGCAACGACACTCTGGACGTGTCCAGGATCGACACCTTCAACACACCCAAGGAGGACTTGCCCCAGGAGTTCAAGGTTGTTGGCGAGGCCATGCGCCGTGTCGACAACCGTTTCATCAGGGAGGCATACGTCAGGTTTGCCGCCGACAAGAGAAGATCTCTTTTGCAAAGCAGCATCGATGCAGCCAACCACTGGGCCACTTCCCAGGGTGGCCTGTCGGAGCAGCCCATGATCCCCACTCGGGTCGCAACCGGTAACTCCATGCAACGCTGCCGAAATGTTGTCATTGGCGACCGTAGGGAACGCCGCGACGATGATGACGGCCGCCGTGGCGGCTATGAAGGCTATGGACCACCTCGCGGTAGTGGTGGCTTCGGAGGAGGCCGCGGCGGTGGCGGCTTCAGAGGAGGCCGCGGCAGTGGCAGGGGTGGCGGCGATGCCTTCTCTGGCATGAGCAGTGCCCGTGGCAATGACCGCCCTCGGAGGGGAATGAGCGCCGGTTTCTAAGACGGGTATTATGAGAGCCGGTTGTTGTCAGGACTAGGACTAGCAAAGGACGATCCCATGACGCGGCGAGCAACATAGCCGAGCCGAGTTTCCTCGGGAAGGTGGGTATGATAAAAGTAGAGTCGGAAGACAAGCGGAAAGGAAACAACGGGACAGACAGCGCGGCGAGGAGTGGTCTGCGGGCCACGTCTCCCTACACGGCGGCCCGGCCGCGACTGTTCGTCTACGCCAACTAAAGAGAGGAAGAGGGAGCTTCGGCGCATATGTTTCCTAGCATTATGATGGCGTTGGGTATCCCTCTGCACATTTCTCTCTCTCTCCGTTGCTCTGCTGGACATTGGTTTGTTGGAAACATCTCCCCTATTCTGTGGTATTTTTTTTCGGTCCTGGTGAAACACAGGCCAGAGACAGGTGGTTCTTGTTCCGCGCTATTTGTACGATGCTATGGAGCAAAGAAAAATTTCTATAGACGATGGTCTGCGCACTATACTTCAAAATGTCAATGGTGTAATCACAGCATGACGTGGGACTTGATATCAGCCTTGGATGGTCCGCACTGATTTCGAGGGATGCTTGCTCCACGGATCTAGGTCGCGGAGTACATGTAGCAGAAGGCATGTGAAGGTGCATCAGAGATTGAACGGTGTAGTAGAGCAGCATTGGTAGAGAGAGGACGTATGACAACGAAGGCCCCTGGATTGTATAAATATAGATAGGAGTGTTTCTAATTCAAATGGCCACCAGTCGCTTCCCCTCGTTTCTTATGATGCGACACTCTCGAGTTCCACCACAGGCTCAGGCTTCAAGACAGCTTGTGAGGTGCTGTCGCTTGCCTTAGACTTCTGCTTCTTCCGCTTACTTTTGGTGGAAAGAGTAGTGACCTCAATGTCAATGCCGGTGGTCTCAGGCGTCTGTTCTTTGTCCTTCGACTTGTTCTCGGTAGGAGAAATACTGGGCTCGGTTTTGTTGCCCCCTATTTTGGGCGTCTCTGCTGCCTTCTCTTTCGATTTGCTCTCGGTGGAAGAAGTGGTGGCCTCAGTCTCGTTGCTGCTAGTCTCGGATTTCTTCTCCTCTGTTGATTTGCTTTCGGTGGAAGAAATGGTGGCCTTAGTCTCGTTGCCGCTAGTCATAGGCTTTTTCTTCTTCTTCGATTTGCTCTTAGTAGAAGAAATAGTGACCTCAGTGTCATAGCCGCTGATCTTGAGCTTCTGTTTTTCCTCTTCCAATTTGCTCTCGGCAAAAGAAACAGTGGCCTCAGTCTCGTTGCCGTTAGTCTCGGACTTCTTCTCCTCCTTCGACTTGCTCTCGGTGGCAGAGGTGGTGGCCTCGGTGTCATTGCCGCCGTCCTCCAAGGGCAAGCTAGAAGACACGCGCGTGTCGGTGGAGAGGGGCGATAAAGGCGTCTGCGGCCGGGACGACGACGCACTATCGCTGCCGCCGAGGGCGAGCGCAGCTTCCGCCGCCTCCCCCTCGGCCTTCTCGTTCTTCCCGGTAACATCGACCGACGATGTACGGAGCTCAGCCTGAGGAGCCTCGTCTTCACAACTCCCGACCATGAGTTGTCTCAACGCTACCTGCCTTCTCGCGAGGCGAAGCTTCACCTTCTCAAACGCAGCCATGCCTTTCCGCATGGCATCTTCCACATCCGCCGAGAACCCCTCCATCGCGCGCTCGATCTTCACCTGCTCGAGCTGCAACCCGGTGTTGAGCAACAGCGCCGAGCGCTCGTCGCGGACCTGCACGCGGTACAGCGGCATGGGGTCCATCCACAATCCCTTGTCACGCTTGCGTTTGGGCTCCTTCGCCTCGTTGGGTAGCTTCAGCTGCCGCACCAGGAGCAGGCTGCCGCCCTCGCGTTCCCACCACCTGGCGAAGCCGGCCTGGAAGAACGAGTCGGGTAATGTAGAGATGGAGGGGTCCAGCTTCTGCTTCTTCGTCTTCTGCTCGTCCGGATGCTTTGGCTTGCGCGCGCGCTTCATCCTCGTCTCCTCTAACTTCGTCGTCGGCTTGTGCGCCAGATTCTCGGCCCGCGACACCACAAACGTCGCCCCGTTTCTCGCGGCCGCCTTGCCCCCGGCGCCCGCCTCAGAGCCGAGCAAGCACGCGAGCGTCTCGAGCGCAAAGATGCGCAGCCGCATCACCTCATTTGTCAGGGACGCCGCCTGCTTGAGGAAGTTGTCCACGGGCAGCTTGGTGCCGGGCTTTCTACGGCGCGGCACCCACTTACGCTCGACGGCTGACACCCAGTCATCCAAGCTGTTCGCATAGCGCGACACCCGGGGGATGACGCCCTCGTAGAATCGGCCGATGATTGACTTCTCTCGGACCTGGAGGACGATGTGCTTGTGAAAGCGCATGATTTCGCCCGTGTTGGGATTGTAGCCTTTGGGCCAGGCTCCCAAGTAGGGTACGACTCCGGGGCCCAGACTGTGAAACTCGTTGCCGCGGTGCATCCAGTGGCCGCGGGGACCAACGACTCGGTGGTCTGGGCTGGGGGGAGGATGGACCTCGCGGACGGGTTTGAATGAGGAATCGGAAGTCTCGTACTTGGTTTGTCTTGGGTCTTCGCGCATCAACAGGCGCCGCGTGGATGCAAGCATCCGCCGCGTAATCGGTTTGCGCTCATCTGGGCGTTGCTGTCCTGGGTTTTGAGCCCCATCCCCGCCTGGCTCGTCCGCCTTCTTGCTGAGAGGCCACGATTTGGGCCGCTGAGGTGTATTCAGATGCCGCTCGCCTGCTTCCTCCGGCTCTGTGTATCGGGGAGCCCTCAGACTGGCTGCTTCTTCTGCCCTTCCGGTTCGGTCATGGCCGCGCCCGCCCGCCCACGCAGCAGGAGGCGCCCGGTTGCTCCTGGACTGCGCATCCCTCGCGAGGGCGTTATTTTTCGGTTCGGACTTGTCGAAACTCTGGTTGGAGCTGCGCTGTGGTCCTCTGGCGTAGAAGCGGATGCCCTTTGCGACCGCAGTGTGGGCGGGTGAGCGGAGAAAGGGGTACATTAGTGAGACGGTGGCATTGTTGAGAAATGATGCAACAATTTCAATTTATCGGGTCCATCTCCTGTACCTAGGTATATAGAAAGGAGCGTGCGAGGTTGCTTTGTGTGAACAAAGTGAGTGATGTGTGAAGCGATGAGGTCAAATTTCGATTTTCATGTGTGATTTATGAGATTGCGGGTTAGGGTTGAGGGAGACCAACTTTTCTACGGAAGCCCATCCCTACAATTGTCGAGAGATTCTGGATGATGCAGATGGGCAAAACAGTTATAGACATATTGTTCCTAAATGGAAACAAATACTATTAACATGTAGAAGCATCGTCACGAGACCTTGCCAAACAAGCGCCACACTTTGAAGACAGAAATCTGCAGCCCAATTATTCCGACCTTCCACCAGATCCTGCTCCGCCACCCTTCCTCGAACGGCAATCTCTCTTCCAGCAGAACCGCCCTCGCATACTCAACCGGCATCTTGTCGCCATCACCAATGATGTCCAGAATCAGCGACATCTCCCCATAGGACAGCAACTGCTGCATACCCTCGTACCGCAGCCCCGGGTTCTCCTGCCTCTGCACCGCAATCCGATGCTTCCTGTACTCAACGAGGTCCTCCCTCGTGAGCATTCTCCCGTCCTTCGATGACCTCAACAACCCCTCCACCAAGTCCACCTGGAGCGCGCTATTTCCCTGCGCCTGCTGATGGTCGCGGCGGGTAAGCGAGATATCATGCTCGACCACGCCCGGCAGCGCGAGCTGATCGAGGTCCAGGACAGGGCGGCCCATGGAATCCGTCTGTCCCGGCCGACGCATCCCCAAGGCGGTGAAGGGGTTCAGCTTTGCGCACAGTCGAGAGTACCAGCTCCTCCTGTCGTCTGCCTTCGGATGGTGCTCGTAGAAGACGGGATATGCTAGAGCTGCCGCGAGACCAACGCCTAGCCCGACTTCCCGGACTGCGGCGTAGAGCTCGTTAGCGTGGATGCGCCGCCCATCGCGCGCGATGTAGCCGTGGTTGGCGAGACTGTTGACCATGGGGCAGGGGCTTCGCAGATAGGTGGGCTCTGCTGGGGCGTATGTCCCTTTCGTGAGCGGCATGGTATCTGACGTAGTCGACATTCTCGTGGCTGTCTGATGGATACAGGGAAATGTGCCGTGACCTCAAATCGGCTTTCAAGAGAGAAGAGAGAAGCAAAGAGGGGAAGAGCGTGTCAGGTTGGCAGGATGACTGAGAATCCGCGTTCTTGTCACACCCGACGATCGCCAGTAAGACGCCACCGCCGCTGCACCCCTCTCGTCTGTGGCTGGTCTGCGTGATGTGCTTGACTATGCATAGCCCCCCCCCCCCGGGTGCTGACCACATCATTAACATCTTGTGAGAAAACGCGATAGAGGGCTCCGTCTCTAGATGATCGCGAACTCAACCACTGGCGTGTTAGGCTCATACCACATATGCCTCTCGCCCCAACGATCCCATTCGTCCCAGTCAGCCGGCTTAAACATGCCCAGGTATTCTATTGGCTCCTCTTCATCCATCTCGAATGTTCCAACTCTGGTCAACAACAGTTTGCCGGAACACTGGCGACAGCACGACGTGAACTCTACTGCGCCATCAGTGACCACAGTCAGGACCAGTCCGTGGATCTCACTAGTCTCTTTGCCGTCTGAGCGGTGATAATTGACCCGTCGGACTCGCAGCGGCAGACAGTAGTAACCACTGTCTAGTTTCTCGTCCTCCACATCCGGGAAATACTGGCCAAAGCGTTGGCCAAGCCGCAGGTTGTTCAGCGCAAGATTCTGCCGCGTCTTGATAAGGTGCCCCCGCATATGCAGACAAGCGTGTGCCAACTCTCCGAAGGGGTCGGGACCCTTGGGCACCACAGTGATATCGCATACTTCGGCACAGGCCTCGCAAAACTCTCTTTCAAGGGTATATGCGCAGCTCGGACCGTCGACACTAGCCCAGCTCCAACTTGGGGCGCGGTATCTGGAAGAGCGAAGGGCTGGCGCGTCGGGCTCTCCGTAGAACATTTCTGCAAGTGTCCCTGTGCGTATGACTTGCCATAGCAGACCATTGATCAAGTTTCCGCGCCACAGACCTGCGAGGTACTCGTCTCCCACAGCCATCGCAAAGTTCTTAACCACACCGGAAATGGCAACGAATTTGTCGTCTGGGTTGGTGAGCGCACATCTGGTGTAAATCGCGAGGATGTCATTCCACACGCCATAGACAGTGTCGTACTGGACCCAGGGCCAGCCAGGTAGATTTGTCCAGCTTTCTTTCTCATCGCGAGTAGGCGAGGACTTTTTCAATCGTTGTACGGTACTCTCGAACGATTTGATCATTGCCACTTGACTAGCCTCGGGCTCAAGAATCTCACAAATGAAATCCGGGGGAATTCCGTAAGGCAATACCTCGCAAGCGTGGAGCTCTCGACATTCCCAGAAAAGCTGCGACCTTGCGAAATATAGGGTCCTAGGAGCGAGGATCCGTTCTTGCACAACCCACGCTCTCTTGTTAAGAGGGGCCTGTCTGATCTCCGTCTCCCATAGATCCGAATGGACCATGAGGCATTCCAAGACCCCGTAAGCTTCCGTATCGATCGTCACGAGTTGCGCTCCATCCAGTTCTTGGTCTCGTGTCCTGAAGAGGCCCCCATGAGCATCAGAGGAAGCTGCCACAGCCAGAGTGAGAAACGCATGTCGATAGATCCGATTCATCATCGGCGCCTCGGCGTGCCAGTCCTTCTCACATCCCTGAACGATACACAGCGAGTCGATCCAGATATAGCTAATTCCCAGCTTCCACGTGGCGAAGATGGCGTCCTGGAAGTTGAGTGGGAGGGAAGATAAAATAATGCTGTTTTCGAACTCCTCGCGGTTGTGCTTGCTCATGACGAGAAAGGGCTCCTTGCCCCAGCAGTGACTGAGAGCCACGTATCGCTTGCTTGACGCATTAGGGATGGCGGATGAGGCGATGATTCTCACAACTCCACGTTCGTATGCAGAGACATCCACGAGTCTGGTCGGGGCCCATTCTGTGGGCTGCGGTTCCGTACAAGCCTCATGATCCGAACAACATTTGGCGATCCAGGACGCGACTTGGTCCCAACAACATTGGTCGCTCGTGGAAGCACTCAGCACTGGCGCATTATGGGGAGAAACAGCTGAAGAACGAAAAGTCAGCCCGGATGAACATCTCGAAAATCCTAGCCAAGCAATGAGCAGGCAAACAAAGAAATACTACGTGCACACACCAAAGGGATTCAACACGGCAAAGTGCCCACAATGACCGCCCCATCCTAAGTCGTTGTAGTCGTCGCATTCATATAGGTCGTCGCCGTGGCTGAAGTGGAAACTGGCCAGAACAGGTTCTTCGTACGCATCTTCACCATCCCTGGAATAACTCCTTTCTCCCAGGCTGGAAGAGCAGTCTATACCGTCAAATTCCGCGCGACTTGCCACGGCCTGCTGTTCTATGCTCAGGTTGTTCCAAATTCGAGAACATGCGAAGCACCGGTCCTCGACGGCCTTTTTCAGGCTGGCGGCATCATGGTGGAACGCGAAATGGTAGCCTGGCCCTGACGGCATGCGTCCCCCGAGCAGCGAACGACATTGCTGGCAGAAGCCCATTGATTGAAGAGGTCCATTTGTCTCGTGGTATCATTCGATGTCGTTAATGTCTGTCTATCACGTCCATGCGAGCGTGTTCCCTCCTCCGTGAAGAGGGGTGAACACGGATCTGCGGCACGGCCGCCAAGGCATCTGCAACAAGCTTTTAAGGTTACATCTGCGCCTCGAGTGATGCAGGCGGGCGTCCACAATGCTCCACACACATCTTCTTGTGCCATTCGCACTGCAGCACAAGCGATTTCGTCTCTAACGAGCGCATGAATGATGGGCTGTAGATTTATCCCAACACTCTGGCCTGTTCGAATTGCTAAACATCTTGATGCATATGCTGGTGCTTGGAGGTTCTCTGAAGCCGATGAACTGGATATGATCATTTGCACTGCTCAAGCCCCTTCCAAGACTTCGTTGCTGCGACTTCTTTCTGTGCGATGCTCTTCTTTCGCGCCTCATGATTTGCCCAGCCTGGCCTCAAGGCTTGCTGTGTACTCGGCCTTTGCCTGAGCAATTTCTTGCTTCGTTGCATTGTATGGAACCTGCACCCCCTGGCGTTTTGGGTTGTCTGGCGACTTATCCCATGCTTCTGCGATCTTCTTTTCGGCCTGGATTCTCGACTTTCCTGTCTGGTGACCATAATACCCGTCATCCTCCAACTCTTTCTTCATGCGAGCGTGGAATGCCTCATAAGCTGGACCCTTACCAAATCCTTTGTTTCCCTTGTGAATCTTGACCTTCGAGCTCCCTTCGACGACATCGAGTACATCATGGGCATTGTCAATACCAGAGGCGTTGAGTGCAGGAAGCGCCTCATCCAAGGAGGAGAGATCCAGACCCTTGGTCTTCTTGACAGCGGTCTTTGCGTTCTTGGGGCCCGGTCGGGATGGGAGACTGGCGAGTTCTTCGGCCTCCAGAGCATCACGCTCGGCCTTCTTGCGGGCAGCCTCGGCGGCCTTTGCTTCAGCGGCTTCCCTGTGATTGACAGGATCGTTAGTATGTTGCCTAATGGATCCAAACGCATTGAGTTGCTCTGCTGTGCCACCCAGCAGCCATGAGCCAAGCCCGCACAACTTCCTCAGAAATTATTGGTCGTTGATGGAAGGCCTCAGGCAGCCCCGCCGATCTCGACCGTTGGTCGTAGGGACGGGCCGCTCCACAACCACATGGCGGTTCGCCCGCTCTTGTTTGGCCCGCCGCCCATCGAGATTCCATCGCGCAAGGTATGCGGCGAAGCTTGCCAAGCAGCAACCAACAGATCCTTCCTGGCAAGCACGCAGTAGGGTAGGAAGGTGCAACATAATGGCAGCAAGCACTCACTTCTTAGCATTGCCCTTCTTGGCGCCCTTCTCCCACTCAGCATCCTCCATCGCCGCGATCTTGGCATTCTCAGCAGCGGCCTTCTTGTTGGCCGCCTCAGCCTTGCGCGCCTGGCCCTGGGCCTTCTTGCTGCCGCCGCCGCCCTCGACTGCGTCGCCGCCACCCTTGCCACCTTTCTTGGCCATGATTGGTTGGTTGGGTGTTCGTGTGTCTGTCGTTGGGTGCTGGGCGGAAGGTCCAATCGGGTCGAGTCCCGTGGACGCCGGTTGGTTGGTTATTGGTTGACTGACTGGGCGTGCTGTTGGTGATCGAGGATTAGGTTTCTTTGGTCGGGTATAGTCAGTTAGAGAAAGCAATTCGTGTCGTTGGTAATGTATTGTTGCACAAAGCTGGTCAGCGGGGTTTTTGTTTGGCGGTTTTGACCGCGACGTCAGTGTCAGATGTCCCACCAGCTCCGAGGCCGGATGCAGTATCTCGGGACGCCGACTTCTCGGGTCTGTACGTTGAGATAAGGTTATGCAGGTGAAGTCGCAACAGGGGTACGAGGGTTAGGGTCCACAACTTCAACTGGGCACATCACGACAAAGCATCGATGTTATGAACAACAAACATGGGAACACAAATACGCGCGGTAAAAGAAACCCCTCATTGTGTAATCTTAGACGACATGCCAAGTCTGAACGAAACATTACAAATTCTCACGTAGTGGAGTCTCGCACACAATGCGTCACGACTAGTCACAACTGTTCACCGGTGTGGACTTCCAGATCAAGCCCCCCGGTAAAAAGTGACAGCGAGGCAAGCCATTGAGAAAATCGAGCTGCGAGATATGATGGAGCCCAGGATTCTGGTACGGCACCACAGTACAGGAGGTCACTTCCTCGCTTGGGTAAGGATTCCGACTCCTCCTGATCGAGGATGCATAAGTTGAGTTGTGCTATGCGTTTGCCTGGCCTTTGCTCATGGCGGTCAGAGGAGTCATCGATGCCCAATACACCGCCATAGACTGAACCTGACCGAGACGGGTTGCCTCTTCCTTGATGATCACAGTGAGATCTTTCTGGTATCCAGATCGTCTGCGATCGTCAGTCGCGAGTGGCTATAAAGCCCGTGCTGGAAGGCATGCGAGATGAGGGGGACGAGCCAACAGTGCCGGCTTGCATGACGATACTGTACAAGAGTGTACATCGCCAGCTCGCACCGCGGTACTTGAAGGATACATTGTCCTCGACACCACGGCGACAAGGGCACTACGCACGACGTCGAATGTCGCAAAGAATTCCCCGCGAAGGAGATGTGACCCACCATCAAGGCTGAAGGAAGGGGAACAATGGTTCCATCTTAATCGGATCGACCTGGTCAGTGATCCGTCCCCTCCCCGGACAAAGTCATGCAACTCAATCGTCGACGCCCAACGGCCGAGCCGGCCCCGCTCGTATGTTCGGCAAATCCGTACTGTACAGCAGGGCAAGGCCACGAGCACAATGTTTGCTGGCAGCTAGGTCCCATGTTCTGCGACTTGTGCAAGGGCGCATGCGCGCAAGGCAAGGTCCCTTGAATTTTCGAATGCAAGCGCAGTCAGATGGCTTATGGTTGCGAGCCTATCGCGGAAATGGGATCTCCAATACCATCGTCGTACGGCAGGATCGCGGCGAGTAGCGCTGACGGTGTGTCGTCAGGGGCCATGCCGGGCTTTGGTTCGATGTATGGCCTCGCTCGGTTTTCCGCGGCCATCCACGGGTGTGGGACAATCTCAAGGGAGAAAGGTGTGGCTGAAGATGACATGGTTCATGTATGTGTATCATGAGCGTTGTCGTCCAGGCGTCATGCAGTCAGACTGGCGTGCTGCTGGGAGATAAGAGCGAAGCACAAGGCCGTGTGCTGGTTCTGGCTGCTCGCATTGAGCCGGAATTGCGCCCGAGAGGACTCCGCGGCCTGCCTGGTTCGCGTCCATTGCTGTATCTGTCAGTGAGAGAACTACCAAAATAGGATCTGACAATGACGGCCCGGTCCTGATGGCTAGCGACGGCTGGGTCATGTGGTGTGAACATGTTCAGCATAAACCAGAGGCGTCCATGACACCCACTTCTCTCGAGATTGGCGTCAGGTGGCCCATTTCACCCGGTGAAGGCCTCCAGGAGGATGCCATACGTGGTTCCAGTCGGACGGACGGTCATCAGACAAATACCGTCGGGTGTTTGAGGTTGCGGTGTCTTGTCTTTAGCCATCTACAACCGGACGCCTCTTCACGAGGCATGTCAGACACCACGTTGCTTCTCCATGGCTGGTCTCGTCTAAAGATGCCCTTCTTGCGTGTCGACGGATGGCACTCAAGTTTGCTTGGATGGCTCAATCGTCCAGCTGGTCACGCCGCGATGGCCAGTACGCGGACCATCATGCAGCTTACCGCAGTAGCCAAGATGATACCACCGTCAACCGGTCAAGAGAGGCCTGTCTCAAGAGCCTGCAGGCGTCGGCGCACCTGGGGAGCATGAGGGAAACTCCCGCTGCATGCTGGCCTAAGGAGCCAAGGAGGCCCGAGTACAGAGCCAGCATCGCCAACATTCCCCACACGTGGGTCCCAGGGGTCCCAGCTTGCCCAGCGGAGTAACAACTGACAGCGCATGACCTCGATGGGAATGCGGTCCCCCGGTGCCCCGGTGCCCCGGTACTTCGTGAATCGTCCCACTGCATCTGATGCCGTGCAGGAGGGGTGAGTCGTGACTGATCAGAGTAGGGTCGTCTCCGGGGAATCGCGGCGAACCCGCCGAGCATGCCCCGGGGACCAAGGGTGCTCGATGCCCTGCAGCAGCCCAGATTGGCGATGATGCCCCCCCTGAACGCCTTGTGGTCTCGTCGCATGGCTGTAAAGTACATCGTGGGATTGTACCGCGCCGCATAGCATCCGTTCGACAGCACACCGCCCGTTACAAGTCCCACATCGGAACATGTACACTGTGGACCTATATGCATTGATCAGTGAAATCCTGCAGACATGGTGTACGTCAACAGTCCCTTCGCGGTGAACACATCATCCACAGCTTGTGCAAAGTGTGTGTGGGAATAAGAAGCCATGTACTGACCTGTGCGTACCAAGCGGAATCAGGCCGTGCCAGTCCAAGGCCTGTCATTTCGCTTGTTGACCGGTCCAGCCTTGATTAACAAGCAGCTTCAAGCAGCTTAGATTCCCCATACGCATATTACTAAGCGTCATGCTTCCACACGTACGTACTCCATTGCCAGTTCATCTCATGGTTTTAGAGAGCTCCGGGCCGGATGTGCCTCTGTCTCAGAGTATTGAAGATACAGAGCCAAACTACTTACGTAGAAGCCCCCTGATTCAGCCGACGGTTACCAGGGTAGACACCGTGTCCATCACCGCTTGGTGTCGCTCATCACCACACATGCAAGGCCCCCAAGCTCAGTTCCGCCCTGTAGGAGAATCTGCTAACGGCAGCACAACAAGGCTTGAAGGAAGTTAGAAGTACCAGAACAACCAACGGCTAGAATGCATCCCAACGGGACACAAAGCAAGGCATAGCCTTGAAAAAGAAACAAAGAATGCAGATGACTTGGACGAGGCTGCTGATGCCGCCGCACACCTGCACAAGCAGACTGATCGTGTGATTTGCCTGGGCGTTGATCAGAAGGGACAAGTTGCTGTTGGTGAGCACACCTAGCAAAGAACCAACGGAAGCGAGCGACGACTCCGAAGCCAATCCGAGGGTGCGCGCCTTCGCAGATTCGAAAGATCCGTGCAGGAGTTTAAGGAACTCCGAGAGGCAAGAACCGCAGGTTGCGCGCGATCTTCCTCTCACCCACACAGAACGGATCCACACTCGGCGCGCCGCCCTGCTGCCCGGGCCGTCTGTTGTTCGCCCAAGTATCGGCCGGGTCGCGTACCCGGGCCAACCCCATCGGGCACGTCTCCCCGAGACCTGCAGCAGTCATAGGGGCCTTGGTGAAGGTGTGTTTGTGTGTGTGTTTGTGTGTGGGTGGGTGTGGGTGTGGGTGTTGGCTTGGGACCAATCAATCAAGGGGCATGTATGAGATACTTCTGCCAGCGTGTCAGCCCTTCAGCCCTTTTCCGGATCCTGCCGTGTTTGCGCACCTGCTGATGACGAGCGGTGTTCCCAGAGGGGGGTGTGTTGACTGTGCCATCCCTAAAGGGGCGTACACGTGCTGGCAGTCTGCAGATCTGCCAACGGCACTTGCAGATGGCTTTGAGAAGGGGGGGAGGAAGCAGCTGTGACTGGCAAGACGGCACGTCGTTGGCCGCATAGGGGGAGGGGGGGCGAGCATGCAGACGCACACGATAAGCCTTGCCTGGCGACCGGAACGAGGCAGCCAACACAGCCGAAAAGGGCAATCAGGCCTTTCGAATTGGGTTTATCGGTGAAGCACGCACACAACTCTGCTGATCCGAGAATGAAGCAGCCGTCCCCCCGCGTGTCGTCTTTGGTTCCAGATCCGTCCTAGCCAAGAACGTGTGTTGGGTGATGAAAGACAGTTTTTGTGTTTGCGACCAGGGCATGGGCCTGACGGGACGTTGATGAACTCTGCTGAGAGTTCCTCGTGGTGCACAATTTCCCAGGCGCCGGGGAGCCGCGGGAGGCAAAGATTTCCACCGGCAGCTTTCCCCGGCCCGAGAATAGAAACACTGCGCAATTCCGACTGGCAGAGTCGGGGGCGGTTCGCCAAAACGATAACGATCGCCCCTCGCCTGGGGCATGGTGGACTTCAGGAGGAAGAAAATCGCATGATGGCAATACTGATGTGACTTTTTGTGTGCTCGGGGAAAACCACAGAAGTAATACTGTCGTAGTCTTGGTGCTTGGGTTCATCACAGGGGCAGCAAGCAGCCAGGACGAGGTTCTGTCTCAACACCATCTCATACATTCCATTCCGTCACCATCCTAGGGCCGGAAAAACTACGGTTTCGAAGTTATTTTCTTCCGGAAGCATTGTCTTAGTTGCCCTCCTCATTACTGGATGTTCTTAGTACATAGGCCCGAAAAGGTACCGCGATATCTCGTCACATACAGCAGATTTTTGAGCTGAGAAAGAAGGCTGCTTGCAGATCACTCGACAAGACACCTGCGCAGATCTTGCGGCCCAAGTGGCGCCTATGCCCAGTCAGCCCAGTGTCAACGGTCTGTGGTCTGAGCTAATGATACAGTAGCAGCACAGGATACCACTGTAATCACAACGGTAAACAACCTGGACCCCCGCCCGCCATATACAACAGCCGGTTGCATCAAAACTTCTTAGCTGCATGGCATTTGAACATCATTATCCCATCTGCTTCAGCCCCTCAGATCGAGCTAGAGAATGAGTTCTGATGTTCGCTTCCGATCTGTGCGACTTGATAGCTCGTATTCTAAGAAAGAACGAAAGACGGGCTGAGGTGCGTGCTGTGCGACTGCATTGACATGCAAGCGAGCTCTGGCAGGTGGTGCCATGTTGCACACGATTCCATCGCCGGCATCGTCGAGCTGGCGTGGTCCTGCGTGGTCTGGTAGGCATGGCGATACCGGGGAATAGGAAGCGGTTGGACCGGGCCCGGGGGCACAGCATCAGATTGATATTTGCCCACACCTCAGCAAGACCGCGCATGGCCTTGTGAAACAAGCAAGGGCTGGCGGGGGGAGCCCCTCTCAAACGTTGACAGATTGATTGCGTCGTCCCGTCACGCGGTTGCGGCGAGCGGTACGAAGCCAAGCAAGCTCTCGCAAGGTCGTTGCTCCCTCGAGATCCTCACGGGCCTCGATACCACCCCCCATGCGCGTTTTGCGGTACCTAGGGAAACCACGGGAATCAACCTGTCACAGGCGAATTCCGTAGGGCGACCTGCAGGGCTGGGATTGCCCAGGCAGCGGGTGCGTGCCACGCCCCATAGCACACCCCCGGGGGGGCGGGGAACCGCTCGAACGCTCCCGGCCATACGGCTAGCTCGCCGCTTCCCCTGAGAAGAAGGGCCAAAAAAACGTGGCAGCGTGGGCTAGCTAGCAACGGTTGGGGGCGTGGCGTCTCGGTAATAAGACGCCTCGTATGAAGGCTGTACCGTACCCTCTATAGCTGCATATCCGTGTCTCTGTGGGGCTGGCTGACTGAACTTCCAGTGCTTCCTTTGCACCACTCTCGACATTCTCTCAAAGTTTCACCGCAAGAGCTGTAGTACCTAGGTAGTGAGCATCATCCGTGTCCTGCTGAAATTGATTAGATGTGCGGCACTTGCTTTGAACTCTAATCCTCTTCAGGACGCAAAGCTTTGACGCATCCTGAGATCACCGGCCCCTGCAATATATCATGTTTTGATGCGACAAGGACAAGGATCGAGCGGAACCGGCTTGAGTAAACCTTCCTGCAAGTCATCAGCAAGTCATCTCGCATTCGCCAGGAGTGGTCCTTGTCTGTACCCAACTCTTTCGCACAGTTCCTGACGATGAGTGGAAAAGGAAAAAAAATAGCATGAGGATATGACAGCCTGGGTGGGGAGTCGGTCATGTCAAAAAAGACTTTGGACGGTTCAGCAGAACGAACAACCTCAATAAATTTGTTTCGATTAAGCGGCACCGCCGGCGAGAAGAGAGGCACGAGTGGTCTGGCAAGGGCAAAGAGAGAGATATTCAAATCAGAGGGCATGACTGTTCACATGATGCGGTGTGTATGCGGCCTGCAATTGCCAATACCAATGGCCTAGTGGGGAACAATGCCAATTGGAAACCTTTTTTCAAGGTACAACTGGTACCTTGGCACATACAGATATGCAATAAGCGGAGGTAGGGCTGGTAAGGCTGGGGCTGCATATGCAAGTAGCGGCTTGAGCTTTGGATAACTTCCTATTGGCTCAAGAGAATTGACTTCCGGGCGCCAGGCTCTTCTTATCCGCGAGCTGTTGTTCTGTGTCACCGTGTTCAACTTGCTTTGTGCCCTTGGTGCCTTGCCTCCGTCTTCCTTGTGCACAGAGTTTGCGACCAGTCACCAACTTGCAATTGACTTGTTTTCGGGCTCTGGCAAGGGCCTGCCCTGCCACCAAGAGACCATCTTTGAATCTTTGAAACCTGATTGATGGGACTCGGTCCTAGTCTCTCATCACCGCCTTTTCCCGCACCCCATCTTGCGTGAAACCGGCGCCAACGCACCAAAGCATAGCCACTCGTCGTCATCGTCGACGGTGACATTGGTGATTGCTGCATGGAGAATTAGTCTTTGACCACAATAGCCTCGCCAGACCGCCGCAAAATTCAAGTCGGTGACCAGCCGCTGTCGCTGTCCACGTCAGCGTGGTCCTGACTCTTGGCCACATACTCCGTACACTCTCAGACATGCACTCAACAGATCGCCCCCGCCAATTCTCGTGGCCCCGTGCACCCCAAGTCTCTCTCCTCGATCGTGATCGGCACGGGGATGTTCTGCTATGCGCCCGTAGCCGCGGACCGACTGAGGTGAGGCTGCGTCAGACTCCAGTCGTGAGATGCCGTCAATGGCATCACAAAAGTATCAGATGTCAGAAGAGAGGGAGGGGCGAAGAAGAGCCCCGCAACAACACGCCTCTTCGGTTGAAGGGGCGCCAAAAGAACTGGAACACCCACTCCTGAAATCTTAACAACCAAACAGCGGGCGACAAAGAAAGACGATCGTCGCCTAACTTGGGCCCAAAAATCCCAATCTCCGCCCATGCCGCGCTGACACGCTGGTCAGAGTGGTTTGAGCTCCAGGTTACAGCAGGGGGTCGCGTCTTCCAAGCCTTCCATTGAGGAGCAGCTCCACACCTTCCAAAGGTTCTATTGTGTTTCCACACATGGCAGCATGGAACACCCTGATGCCATCATCCATGGCGCCCAACAGAGAAAAGGACCCGCTTCACGTCCAAGACGCCTTCTTACCCAGGTTCTCCGGGCCCTCGGACCTCCTCCGGGCGGAGCCTTCCTGATGCCCCGAACCCACCAACTCGCTGGCACTGTGCTGAAGCAAGTGGAGCCCGTGACAGCCTTCTGGGTCTGACGGCCTCTCCGGTTCCCCAGAAAATCAATACGGCAGTGCCCACCTTCATTTCGAGCATGCCGACACCAGCAGCACCTCGCGACGACGCAGGGCTGACAGGTTGACAGGCTGACCGGTGACACCTGACGGGGCTGACAGGACCCAAAGAAAGATCGTGCCATGATCTCATTCTCATCCACTCATTTGAGTTCCGCTATGGAGCTAGTGCTGCAAGTTATGGATTGCAAGCCCTCCCGATACTCACCCATGCGTCCGTCTTCTCTCGGCCGAACACCGCGTCCGGATCTACGGAGCATGGACATGGCGGCCGATCATAGTTACTGTTGCTCGCATCAAAACGTCTTATTTGGATGCTACGTGGTTGTCTGTAACTTCCCGCGGGACATCTGCATTGATCCCGCTCGGTCAAACTCTTCGCTAGGGTTCACCATCATCGCGTCGTTTGCCGGTGACACTTGTGCTTCCAAGATCGACAGCCAAGTGGATGGAACATTCTGTCGTACGACTGTTCACGTTGATAAGTCTGCCACCCGAGCCTTCCGCATTCCGCTGCCGTGGAAGCCATCTCGAGTTCCTCCCGGTTTTCCGCGGATCCCCCAGCATCAATGCAGTCATCCGCGCCGGTGAAGTGGTGCGAATTCTCTTAGGTAAGGACCAATGCCTTGACCTTGCAATCTCTCACCGGCCGGTTGCGTAATGTTCGCCGACATGGGCTATTCTAGCTAGTAGTCAGCAAGTAAAGTTGTGCTCTGAGACACCGCCCAGCCAAAAAGCAGAGGTGAACCTCCGAGGAGTATGTATGTGCTGGCAGAAAGTCCGATCCCAACTTCACCTCCATGGGTGGAGCCCGCCAGTTCCTGTGACAGGCGCCTCATCGTCAAGTGCAGGAAGACAGCAAACTTGTCTCAAATGCCTTACGATCAAAATCGAGTAGTGCATACTTTATACATCGTCCGTCGTGCATAAGAGCAGCGCCACCCCCCACCCCCCCCCAGTCAGGATCCACGGCCTGCGGCACGGGGCGCACCTTTCATGACGAGGGGGGAGGGGAGAAAGCGAAGGTACTTCTGACGTGAGCCCGAACCTGGGGGGATACGCGACCGCTGTCAAAGAAGAGGTTGCATCGAACGCACGGCAGCATACCGTACGGACGCGAGTACCTTTGTACCGCAAATAGTGGGTGGCAGAGCAGGGGGCAGAAAGCCACCTGACCTCGCGCGTGGGCGCTAAAAATGTCGCTGCACTCTATTGCAGGGGGCCATACGTGCAAATTTCGCGACGTCGTCCAAAGTCGGCGAGGATGATGTTGCTTTTTTTCATTCTTTTTTCCCCTTCCGGCATGAGACTCGCAGGCCACACAGATGCCTGGCATGCGGCCCAACGGCGTTCCGTTCAGAACCAGACACGCAGCGATCGGGCACAGCCGTGGATGACCTGTCACTTCGTCAACAACGTGGGCAGATTGAGGCTGAAAAAGTTCGTTTCGACCATGGCAATTTCTTTTCTAGACGCCTTGCCGCCTTGCTGGGGTCTTCCCAATATGCTTTCCCATATCAACCGGGCGGCACTACTCCTTGCACACCGACCGACGAGGTCTTCTTCTCACACGTCGACGCGCTGGCTTCCATCGTCTCACCGCCTCATGTCGCAGGTGCAAAATACCGACCGGGCTTGCCTGTCTGCCCTGTGACGCATCGCGGGCCATGTCACCGTGTTCCGCTACCGCACCTTGTCGGCCCACACTTAGGAAGCTGCCGAAGCTGCCGACCTACCTACTAAGTAGCTACAGCACTCCGTACACTAGGTAGCAGGTAGTAAATGAGATCGCTGGATCCACATGCCACACGCAAGACAAGGACCGATATGGCGGCCTGAAATTGTGCAGGACGTCAAGAACAAGCTTGGCATACGGCATACGAGCCCGATATTGTCGCAAGCAATTGGCAAGTGTTGCAGTAGTTCCCGACATTGCACTGGCATGGAACACAAGACCGGCCCACTTTGCCAGATCTACCAGCCCTATCGCAAAGGAGAGAATGGGGAAGCGCTTGTCAGGAAAACTAAAGTAAGCTTTCGGACTATGGATCCACAACTCTAGCGCACCAGATCACTGCAGGTGCGGACGACGTGTCTCGATTCTGGACAAGTCGAGACGGATGACCGGGCCCCTCCTCGCGGGAGGAAACGGGAATGCTCGATGACTCCATCGTCAAGCAGATCATACGACTGGCTGAGTGATCATGATCACCGAGTCTAAGGGTGTCATGATGTATGTGTCCAGCCGACTCGACTGATGTCGGGTGCCGTGCACACCGGTGTGATAGGAGTCCGCAGCCAGAAGCAACCTCTGATGACCCAACAATCTTGTTGAGATAACAACTCTGCAACCTTGGAATCCATCCAACAGACAAAGATCGTCGCGCAACGTGTCCTATTGGGCCGCAATAAGGGAAGGCGACCGAAGCAATTGCCAGAGGGAGTCTGTACTGTACTGTACTGTACTGTTGTACAGTCCCTACATACCTTGCCTACAGCTTATTCGGGTAGCTCTCAGCCATGGTCGCCAGATACGGCCCGGGGTTGCAGCCCTCCCGTGATGGCCCCAGCTCTGCAGCTGCGTGTTGAGGCTGGAAAGTCTAACGGCGGGGCGGTGCCATCCATACTTGTCGAGTACCTGTGCGCCTTGGCCAATACCCAGGTCCAGTACTCCACGGGTACTTTGTACATGCCAATGTAACCCTGGTGGATACTAGCGTATGCAGCAACTGAATACTTGACGGCATGCCGGAGGCCAGATCCCAGCAGGTCGAACCTCACGTTTTAGCCAGGGGGACAAGCCTGGACGACAGGGGAGAGGCCCATTGGGGAAGAATCCCTTGACCGGAAACATGGGCCAACCCAAGACGAAAAAAAAGAAGATACCTTTGTCGATCCCAAAGTTTAGGACTGCAGGACAAACGCGCCGTGCTTGCTACCCTGCAGGAAAGTTTGTTGGACCGCCGCATTCGCATTCTTCTTTTTCGCACGCACATCCTTTGAGCTACTTAGGTACCTCGTCCGCCGGTCTTTGCGCTAGGCTACCATCCCTCCTTGGACGGACTAAAGCTTCACAGGCACCATGTGTGCTTTGACCGGCCGGTCCTTTGTAGGGAGAGTCTAGTACAGGGAACAAGCTCGTCAAGCTGAACAGGTACGAAACTGTCGCCATGGCTCCACGCCAAAGAGGGAGGGAGAGAGTTATTACTTTACTTACTGTACTGTGGTATGAGGTCCCCACAGTCCATGCTTTTTTTCTTTTTTTTTCCCTTGCCATGGAATGGCCCTTTCCCTTGTCACCTTGTCACCGGTCACAGTTCGTCCACCGTGCCCGTTTGCATCCCTGTTCCATGCCCATCATTCCGGACCCTTCCCCCATCATCAACTTTGCCTGGCTCCCTGGCCATTGACCAGACTGCGCAAACTTAGCCAGTTCCCCGAGAGGATGATCTGCTCGTGGTTATGCTCTCTCAGTCACCGCCTGTTTCATTACCAGATAGCATGTTTCCCGAGAAATAAAGTGTTTCTCGCTACGTACCATGTGCCTGGTCCCATTGGGCCCGAATGGTACTTGTATCTTTCCCCACCGCTCGTTCGTTCTCCTTTTTCGTTGTATCGTACTTATTCAGATGAGTTGCCGCGTACTTGCCTTTCGTGATCCGACATCCTCTCCCTCCCTTTCCTTATTCCTTATTCCTTTGTATCAAGAGTTCGACGAAAAAAAAAAAGACACCACCAATCCAGGTCCTCTTTGCTTTTGCTGCTGCTGCTGTGTTGGCATTGCATCACCTTGTGCAAGCGTCTCCCATTCATTAGAAAGTACAGTCCCAGCGACTACATAGACCCACGGCCTCGCAGCCACTACAACCCAACCCACTTCGCCTCATCCACACCAGAAGTCCCTCTGCTTGCTTCTTGTTGTTACACAGCTCGCCCTGTTTATCAAACTCAAGGCAGCCCTTACCAACAATCTTCGACTGAGTCCACGAGACCACATATATGAACCCGTTGGCCCGTCTCCTCCTCTGTGTTCCAACGACCTTCCGAAGTCTCGACTTGAACCAACAACGACAACGCATCCAGACCTTATTACTCAAACGAATGCCTCATTACTCATAACCCACATATCCAGTCACCACGACCAGGAAACCTACCCTATCACGATGCGTCGAGGTGCACCTTCAGCTCGGGCTGCGGCCCCCAAGCCATTCCCTTCTAAACAAATGCTCGTTCTCGGTATGTACCGCGCAGCTAGTTTCGGGTGACATTTGGAGGCAGGCGCAGGTGTGCGTCTCACCAAAATCCCGTTGTTTTTTACTGACAAAATGCATAGCTCTCTGCCGGATATGTGAGCCAATAGCTTTCATGTCGATATTCCCATATATCTACTACATGGTTGAGAGCTTCGACATCCCGGAGAATGAGATCTCCTTCTACGCCGGCATGGTGACCTCCGCCTTCACATTTGCTGAGTTCTCGTCCGGCATGCTCTGGGGCCGTCTCAGCGACAAGATCGGACGGAAACCAGTTCTCTTGACCGGTCTGGCAGGCACGGCACTTAGCGTTCTAGTGTTTGGGTTCGCCCCAAACATTTGGGTGGCGCTTATTGCGCGTGCGCTGGGTGGTCTTCTGAACGGGTAAGTTCCAGCCCCTGTCCCCCTCCCCTATCGGCACGATCGGAAGGGCTGAACAAGCCGGAGAAAGCTGAAAGAATACTGACTCGTTCTGCAGCAACATTGGCGTCCTGTCAACGACCGTGGCCGAGCTTGTTACGGTCAAAGAGCATCAACGTGAGTGGAAAAGAAAAAAGAGCCGGGCGCAAACCTTTTTTTTTTTTTTTTTTTTGTTCGGTGCGGGAAAGCGGTGGGCAAGCAGCAGAAAAGCTAATTTGTGAGGTACATAGCCCGTGCCTACACCATCATGCCCCTGGTGTGGTGTCTCGGATCCATCGTCGGACCAATGATCGGCGGAAACCTTGCGCGACCCTGCCTGAACATGCCAAGCCTGTTCCCCGCAGGCAGCATCTGGGAAAAGTACCCGTTCCTCCTGCCCAACCTCTTCAGCGCGGCCACCTGTGTTTTTGGCGTCGTTGTGGGGCTCTTGTTCCTCGAGGAGACGCACGCCGACAAGAAGGACCGCCATGACCCGGGCCTCGAGCTGGGCAAGGCCATCGCGCGCCGCTTCACGTGGGCCAGGACGGCGAGCAAGGACGCCCAGGATACTTCGGAAAGACAGTCGCTGCTGAGCCCCACCGACCTGCCGCCTAGCTACCGGACGAACGAGAACTCGCCTCAGCTCACGTCAACCCCTGCGACCGACATGGAACAGCAGCCACTGCTCGATGCTGAGGTTGTGGGCAACCGGTTGCGCGACGCGAAGAGGGCGCCGGAGGAGAAGCCGCAGATCTCGAAAGCTTTCACCAGGCCTGTCGTTATGAACATTATTTCATACGGCTTGCTTGCTTTGTGAGTAATCCCGCAGATATATCTTGGCTCCTTCGATTCTGGAAAGCTAACCACTGCATCTTAGCCACACCATGACCTTCGATCAGCTATTCCCCGTCTTCCTCAGCACACCTCACCAAACACCGCAGCAGCCCGTCTCTTTACCCTTCAAGTTTGCCGACGGATTCCAGCTCGACCAAAAGACCATCGGCTTCCTGCTCTCCATCCAGGGCGTCTACTCGCTCTTCGCCACGGTCATCCTCTTCCCATTCGTCGTCTCGCGCGTTGGGACCCTCAACCTCTTCCGCATCCTCGCCTCGCTCTACTTCCTCCTCTACTTCTTCACGCCGTACCTGGTCCTGCTGCCCGAGAGCGTGCGCATGATTGGCGTCTACACCGCCGTCGTCTGGCGCTGCACCTTTCAGTCGCTCGTCTACCCCAGCAACGCCATTCTGCTAACCAACTCGGCGCCGACGCTCAAGACCCTCGGCACCATCAACGGCGTCGCCGCGTCCACCGCCTCGCTGTGCCGCGCGCTCGGCCCCACCGTGTCCGGGTTCCTGTACGCCATGGGCCTGTCGACAGGCTACTCAGGCCTCGCGTGGTGGTGCAACTGCTGCGTGGCGATCGTCGGCGCCGTGCTCAGCTTCCAGATCGTCGAGCCCAAGGGCGGCCGCATGGACGAGAAGATCGACGAGGACGAGGAGGCCGCGCAGGAGGCCGCGACGGTCGCGGCCGCCAGCGAGCTGCAGCCCGAGATGGTGCCCGGCCGCGTGTCGATTGACATTGTGCGCCGCGCGAGCCAGGTCGACATTGTGCGAAGGGCTAGCCAGGCCCAGCTGTGAGCTGCATCACATGTCACCGACACCCACCCGCAACACAACACAACACCATCACCATGAGTGGTGCGAATTACACCGAGCATTCGAGCGCCCCGGGAGGAAAGCAAAACTTGTTTCTGCACGCCGATTAACGAATTCCTTACATCTGTTCTTGCCGGCATGATCCGAATACCTAATTTGAGATGGAGAGACACGACATTTCTTCCATACTGATCTCGGACTTATCAAGCTGGCGTTTGATTTTCTTAAATTTTGCTGTTTTTGTCACACACCAAGGAAACGAGCTGGAGCATGGAGCAGTCACAAAGATGGATCGGGGACAGGGCCACCAATTCCCCATATTTTCTGCATTTCCCTTCCCGACACATTCGTTCCCACCGCCACCGGGGAACAACACTACAGCCTTGTAATACAGTCAGCAAGTGCGACACATGGAAAGGGATATCAGAAAAGCCTTTTGTTTTTTTGTTTGGTTTGGGTTTTTTTATTGCTTTCTCTCTTACACATCAAGCGGTCTGGGGGAACACGGAGGAAAACTGGGGCGCCACACACACCACGGAGGGAAAAAGAAAAAAGTTCAAGCAGGGTCACAAATAGGGGATGGGAGTATGTGCGCCTATGTCCGAGCGCACTGTACGTCTTGGAGGGCCTGCCAGCCAACCGACACCAAACACGATACGACCTGGAGGGTGTGATCGACTACGGAAAAGAAGGACTTTTTTTACTTCATGGGTTCAACAAAGGAGGGAGGATAACTGGTCTGGGATTTCCTCATCAAGGCAACACGGTTGGGATGGAAAGGATGGGGGGGGACATTAGGGGATACTTTCTCTTTTTTCTGGTTCTTGTGGATGGATGGATATGACAGGTCTCATGGTCCTTTTCCTTTCCCTCTTTTTCTTCTGGCTTACCACGTCCGCATACTCTCTGATTTCTGTTTTTTTTTTTTCCTTTTTTCATAGAATCTTATGATACCAACTTGAGGGGCCCCTATTTCTTCTGGGAGGATCTCACAAGCAAGCAAGCACGCTCTCAATACTACCAAACAAACCTTTCTCATCCCACAAAACACACTGTGCCACATTTGTTCCCTTGTCCTTACTATTCCGGTTCTAAGTGTCGTTAGTTCCTAAAAAGGTAAAGCACGGAATTAGATGGTGTGATAGCTTCCCGCTTCTGCTTCTTCATTGCTACAAAAAGGGAGCTGGCCGAGGATACAACGCAATTGTAGGCCTCGTCATCACCCCATGTGAAACTCCCTGATACGAGGGCAGGTGTCACAGCGAGAACAACACCTTCATTGACTTTTCTGGTTCTCGGGGACCACGAACGTATTTGGTTGTAATCACCGAGAGTGTAAATTGCCACCACAGCACTTGAGCAGCAGCACCGGTTTTTCTTTCCCCATGTCGTTTATTTAAGTTTTTTTTTTTTTGTGCGCACAGCGCAGGAGATTGACTTAGTTGGTGATATGATCTGCAGTGCGGCTGAGACCTGCGCGGGACCGGTGCACCCCCCCAGGACCAGGGCTTGTTGTGGACGGGGTCGGGGGGTCTGGACCGCGTTTAAATACGCAGGCAAGGGTTGTTGTTGTGTGTGTGAGGCCATCACATTGAACTCTAATCTAGGGTGACACTCCAGGATGGACGGATCTGGGGCGCGCGGGATGGAGGAAGTGTCCCGTTCCGCTCGGGCCGGTGTGTACAGATATAGGTTCGGGTGGCCGGGGTTGGGGTGTGCCGTTGTGAACTGGGCTGGGGCCGAGGGAGGAGGAGGAGGATTCTGCTGTATCTATGGGATGCTCCGGATGGTTGATGCATGTGTCATCTCCGTACTGTTGGCTTCGTAGGTGCCTTAGAGCTGTGTGTCTTCCGCCGCTACTACAACAGCAACGCGACCAATTGTGCACTGGTAGAAGTTGGCGGCGATATATGCCTGCCATCAAGGCTTCCGTCACTCCGCTGTCACTGCCCAGGTGAAATATCCGCCAGCAGAATGAGCCGCGCTCCTATTACAATTCTCCTTCCCGCGATTACCACACATCCTGTCCACGGCTTTCCTACTTCTTCCGATGTTCATTTCGGGTGCATTGCTTCTCCATTCTTCGTATTCTGGTGTGGCACACTGTCCACGTACCGTCAGAACCGATGCAACCTCGGACTCAAGCTCCCTGTGGATAGAAGTGAGCGACCATGCAATGCAGTTCCTGGGGTCATGGTCGAAGCGCCCTTCGTACTGGTCCTTGGTACTGCCAAGACACAAGCTGGCGGTCACTCGTACTCGCGAGCCATCTCCCGGACCGGGATTGAGCTCGATCCAATACACTTGGGGGTCGTGGTCGATGGCTGAGCTGGACGTCCGAACTGTAGACTTTGCAGTTCCCGAGGCGTGTGCACCTCATCGCCAACAGCTCGGCAGTTCCCATACTTACAACCATGTGAGCAGACATCGGGTCACCTGGACGTTCCTGGCCATGGCCTCCCTTGAAGTAAGCGCATTCGAGACGATGTCAATGTGTCATCGGTAATTATCGGTTAGGTTCGGCCCCAGCCTTTCCCGCTGACGACGACCATGTCGTCTCGTGCCCTTCTAACGCACTGATGGATGCCGGAGTCAATATCGTCGCCGTTCGGCGATGAGGTGTACACGCCTCGGGCCCAGAAGAAGTCAGCAGCCGGCTCACGGAAGGACGCAGGTAAGAGGTAGAAGAAGAAAAGATTCTATTGTTATCACTAGTGGTCATAAACAGTGTGCTCTCAGTACATGGTCTCGAGGCACATTGAGTGTGTTCTCATGAATCGTTGATGACAGATGATTGGAGCAGTGCTCGTTCAGGACCCGTAGCATTTTCTCCAGATATTGCTGCATTCCTTCTAGACCTTGACGGTATTACACGTTGCGAGTCGCATCATTTTGGCCGCTTACACTGGCAACCCAGCCTGGACAGATCCCCCGAACTCCTTTCTGTGCGCTTTCCATGATCCGCCTCATGAAATTGAAATCCCACAGATAGAAAACGTAGGCAAGCAGAGTGATAGAAACACACACCACAATGAACCACCAGAACTCCACCGTACTCTGCCCAAGGAGATCAATGTTCATACCGAAGAGGCTGGTGCTGAATCCCAAAGGGATGAAGAGTGTTGCAAGAACAGTCAGCTTCTTGAGCCGCTCAGACTGTTCGATGGCCTTGCGTGATTCCTCTATCGACACCCTTCCCATTTCTAAAGTTATGCCCTGACTGCACATCCGCAGTAGGTCATTACATCGTACAAGGAGCTCCTGATAGTCTTCCAGCAAGCCTTCGGTTGTAAAGGCGCTAGCAGCAGTGACATGCCCAGTGACTCTGACAGTATCAGACTCTGAGTTCTGCCGGCTCTCAGAAAGACCTGGTGACATTCTGGGATTCGCCATCGAGTTTGTGAGGTCGGCAGCATGCAAGTGTTGGGCCTGCGTTCTACATTGCTCGATCAGTCTGAACAATGCTCGGTGGCTTTCTTTCATCTGACGTGCGTGCCTGTGCAGGATATTGGAGAAGTATTGGAAAGTCTCTAATACGTTGGTCGAGATCGCTTCGTTGATGATCGCGTTGGACTGTAGCTGAATCTTGGACTCCATGAGATTCAAGAACTGCACCTCTGAGAAAGCAGCGTGCGCGAATATCGGAATACACGAGGACAACGGGTCCTGTGGCGTTTGACGGACCAGATCAACAAGCGAAGAGATGGACTCGTACTGCAAAGGAACAACAGAGGTACTCTGGGGGACCTCTGCTGACGCATTGGCTCCTGGATTCAGGCGATTCACAGTATTCCGGAATGCCATTTGGGGATAGTGTTGGAGGATTGGGAGGGCGGTAGCCTTAGATTCGATGTGATACGTCCATGGCCCAAGTGGTGATCGTTCCAACGGTCGACCCTGATCCATCCAGACAATGACTGAACGTGTGTTAGCGATGGATCATGTGTGAAGTACAATAGCGAGTATCTCTTACCCGACCAGCCCTTATCGGTCTTTGCGATGCAGATTGAAATCCACTGTTCAATCACAGAAAATCGGGGACATACAGTGGAGTACTCTCGCACCAAGGAGTCTCCACAGCACACTTTCGTAGAGCCAAGTTGTTGTGCTTTGTAGGCAGCCAGCTCTACAACTTGTTGAGCCCGCTGCGAGTGGAGATCCTGCCTGCCGAAGTCGTCGCGATGAAGAAGAGTGCTCACGCAGAGTCGAAAGATGTTATTTGACGAACTGGGAAGCGATGGCAGACTGTAAGCGTGTCTGTCGATGCTTGCGCAGAGGAAGTCCATGTGTCGTCTGAAGAATTCTGGGTCGATGTTGTATTTGCTCCCGATGACCGATACCCACGAAGGCGACACGAAGCCTCGGATGAAGACTAGCTGCCCCGAACCGTCGACTGGTATAGAGTTCGTGCCATAGAAGTCTCCATGTTGTTCTTGACTATACTCTTGCACACTCCATTTTCTCTTGCCTGTTTTGTAGACCACAACCAGATCATGGGGCTGCTCAGACGTTGAAACGAATAGTGTGGCGTCTTTTTCTGCTTTCACCGGATCGAGAATACTGCGGTCTTGTAGCAGCCATTCCGCGAGGTCGACATAGTTGGTTCCTGGGAACGCAGACGTGCTTGAGTAGCGCCTGGAAAGCGAGATGATTGCTCGGGCGTAATTATCTGGAGTGACTGGCGAAATAGGATGTCAGGCTTTTGGCTCGTCGGAAAGTCAGGTGGCTTGCCAGGAAGGGAAATGCAAAGGTAATGGAGTCGTACGCGTGTGCTTCCTGCGTTCCATCCTTTCGATTATTGATGTTTCGGCTCAAAGGGCCAGTTTTCATCGCCCAGATGATACTGGAGATGGAATGAGAAAGTGTTCAGGTTAGGAAGTGGTTCTCTGGCTTTCATTCCGATCAGTATATCAGTGGCTATAGACGGCATGGGGCGCTTCTAAGCCGGATGACATGCTACGCAGATCAGGCTTCCAATCCGCTGTGGCGAATCGTATTGAAGTAGCACTTTGCACCCACTTTACGTCAGGCAAAGCCAGCTTGCATAATATACCACAGTCTGAGTTGGTGACCTCTGGCGTGATAAGTGTCCGCGTCTGCAGTTCGTGTTCTGCCTCAGCCTCCAGAAGTCCGACTGTCCAAGGCAGGTTCTACACCTGCGATTTTTTGCAGCATCCCAAGTCCCGAAGCCGCCATCTTCTACCACAAAACATGTACCTAGGTAGGCTGCAGCCTTCGGAGATGGAGGACCACTGCAGGCTGCATAGGCTGATAGGGTGCCGATGCAAAGTCAGAATGTGCATATTTCACAGCCCAACTCTCGGGAAAGTGCCCCTCTAAGTCCGGGGCCCAGCCTCAAATCGACAAGACCTCCCACTGCTGTGTAACAGTGGCATAGATGCGGGGGCCGCCTTGAAGGTGTGTTACGCGCCGAACGCCGCTGGGTCGCATACAGAGCCAGAGCTTGCATCTTCGATCACATTCCATGCTAAGCTCTCATCTCAACCCCTCTTACTGCTCGCAGAACCGTGGGACCTGGCTCGCACTCACAAATTGTGAGTCACGTAAGAACATGGACTTCGCGGGCACTGGCCGCCTTCGAGTGCTACTGTATCCAGGTGGCGATGCCTCTCAGAACGGCGTCGAGTAAGACACACCCAGCTGCGCAGTCTGATCCCCCTCGCTGATTCCCAATCCAGTGTTATCCTCGTACCTGGAACAGGAACATCCTCTCCGGAGAATTGGCCTTTCGCTAAGCGAGGGTGGCTGAACAGTCTACCTGGCTCCGGCGCTGAGGCACGCGTTCTTGTATACGAATACAGCTCTCCGTTGACGAGCAATAAATCCTCGTGGGAGTCATTCTTGATGCTAGGCTATGACTTTCTTCAACGACTGAGTGATACTCAAGGAGCACGCGATCAAGACTCGGTAAGCCAGCAAAGATTCTGGATGAGGTGCAGGGACCGCGGTCCATTCTGATAGTCAGCGTGCTTACATTCCGGACCCCGCTACGAATAGTCAATAGTCAGACCTATCGTGATAGTTTGTCACAGTCTAGGTGGCCTCCTTGTCAAACAAGCTCTGTGCGTTGCCAACAAGCAGTACCCTCGGTATGGGTCAACTGTCAACGCCGTGGCTGGAGTCATCTTTTTGAGCACTCCGCATCGCTTTGGCGACACCAACCACAGTCTGACACGCTTTCGCGACGTTCTGGAAGTGACGAGCGGCAGGAGTCTCAAGACACCGATCGCAAACATTGAGCAAGAGGGCGCCATTCTCATTGACCTGGCGGACAGGTTTGAAGGGATATCCCTTCGTACTCCCATCCTGTCCGTTTATGAGTTGAGAGAGACCAAGAACAATTCTGCGCCGCTGCGCCCAAAGTATCAACAGGTAAGCAATCAATCGTATTAGCCGTCAGTATACCGCACCATATACCGCACCAGCTAACAGAGACTGCAGTTGGTCAATCGTGAAGCGTGTGCCACTAATGCCCCGATGGAGACAATCATCGGCCTCAATCTCAATCACCATGATACCTGCCTCTTCACAGAGAGCATTGGGGGCGAAGGACTCCCCGATCTCACACAGTTCATTCGTCAGACCTTCATGGACGCTGAGCATCTTGTCGCTTTCCGGATCAGAGATCGTGGGTTTCTACCTTCTGACTGCGTCTAGAAGTCGTCAGCTGTTCACAGCCAGGGGCTAACATGTTTCAGAGGAGTTTCAGTATGCGACAACCAGTGCATACTCGCCTACAATGAGCGAGCCGAGACTACGAGGTGAGCTCGAAGACTCCAGGCGTAATGTACTGCGATGAGGAGCCGACTTAGTGACGCTGACGACGATTAGACGAGGCTAACGAGCTGCTCGATATTGATGAGTGGCCCTCGAACGACGCAACAGAGAACACATCCCATACAGACTTTGAGCTGGTATATCCAGTAACCCCGGAGGCTGGCAAACCGAGACGTCTTCAGCTGCCGTGTCTTCTCCTTGACGTTCATTCTGCGAACGAGGACTTCTGCGGCCGAGAAGATATCATGGCACGCCTTGCAAGCGAGCTGCTGCCTTCGAAGAACAGGGTAACATCATCAGGTGCAGGTCTACGACAATTCGCCTTGTGCGGATTTGGTGGGATTGGCAAGACGGAAGTCGCCCGCGAATTCGCTAGACGCCATAAAGATGCCTTCGACGCAGTATTCTGGGTCGTGGCTGATGAGGTGGCTAAGATTGACCAACACTATCAGAGAATTTCCCTGGCCCTGGGGCTCGAAAGTCCTTCGGACTGCAAGAGCCAAATTGTCAGCAGAGAGACCGTGAAAGGATGGCTCTCCAATCCTCAGCACTACTTGTCAACCTCAGGTGAGGCCATTCAACCCGGCCAAACCCCGGCTGAAGCCACTTGGCTGCTTGTCTTCGATAATGCAGATGACCCAATGATACTGGCGGACTACTGGCCCCAGGGTAGTGGGTCTATTCTCATCACCAGTCGTGACCCTTTGGCCAAGAACATCTTCACGAGAGAGCCCTCGGGCCTGGATCTCGGCACCCTCTCACAACGCGAAAGCCTGTCCCTATTTCACCATCTCACCACGGCTTTCGTCAACCCCGAAGACGACACAGCGCGGCAGATTTCCGATGCGGTTGGTGGCGTTCCTTTGGCGATCTCCCAGATGGCTGGTATCATCCGTCGACAAGACCTTACACTGTCAGAGTTCCTCGAGTTATACAAGGATCATGAAGAGCATGCGAGTCTTTACGAGACGAAATTCGACACAAACTTGATCACTTATCGGCACTCTATTTCAACTGTCTGGGCCTTTGAAAGGCTAAAGCCCCAGGCTCGTCAACTCCTAGAGATTATCTCATTCCTCGACCCAGACATGATCGGGGAGGACCTCTTGATGCAAGTATCAATGGAGTTGCTGTGCAAGGACGACACGACTTTCAAGAAGAGCCACTACCTCGAGGCTCGAGCTGATCTACTGCAGTCGTCTCTGGTGCAAAGAGACAAATTGAAGCAACAAATTTCGGTCCATCGCATTGTCCAAAACGCGATTCTAACGACGATGGATGCTGAGGTGAAACGGTCCAAATTTGGCCAAATAGTGCGAATACTCTGGGCAGACTGGCCGTCAGCCATGCCCAAGCCTTCCAAGGAGCCGAAACTACCTCAGCCCAAATCCTCAGGCGAAAGACTACACGTTGGGAGATGGCCTGCTTGTGCAGCGATCTATCCCCACGTACTACGGATGCACCAGCTGTGGCCTACCATTGTACAGCCATCTGAAGCCACTGGGTTGCACTTTGCAAAGTTGTTGAATGAGGCTGCATGGTACGTATAGCACTAATCTAGTCGTTTCGCAATTATCATCTCTGACGATATCAGGTATCAAAAAGAACGGGGACGGACAGCGGGATTCGATGGCTTTTTCGAGACCGCGTTGAAGATCTGCGAGACTTCAAATCATACAGATCGAGATGCCGTTCTGGCGGACATCTATTTCTGTCTAGGGGCCATCGCCATGGATATGAGTGACTTTGATGCGAGCCGTGACTACAAGGAGCGATCTTTCGACCTCGTTTCTCAGATCTGTCAGGAGATTGGAGTTGCGGATGAGAGGCTATATCTTGCTTATGCAGAGCGAGGGATCTCACGGATCCAGGATAAACGATTCGAAGAAGGTGAAGCAGATCTCAAGGAGGCTCTGCGAATTCGGAAGGCTCTCGGCAACTACATTCCCCGTTCAGGTGAAGCTAATCTGAGCTGGGCTCTGCTTGCTCAGGGCAAACTTGATGAATGTAACGCACTTCTCCTGGAGAGTTTGGCGGGCAGAGAGAGAGCCCTGGGCAAGGACGACAGAGAATCTGTGCGCACGGGGCTGATTCTGTATGTCCTTGGCAACCTTCGGGCCGCACAAGACCAGTGGGTCGAGAGCTTCGAATACCACGAGAGATCGTGGCGGCACATGCGCGCAACGGTGGGCGACAAAGACTTCTACACTGCCAATATCACCCACAAGATGGCCGAGCATCTTCTGCGACTGGGCCGATTTGAGGAGGCGATGTAGGTGCTGCCGTTCCTCCGGGCCTGCCTTTGTTCAGCATCTTACTGACTGCACACAGTGATATGGTCAATGTGGCATTGAATATTTGGTCTGTCGATACCAACGCGCATAAGCGTCAGATTGCTCGTACGACTTTCTTGAAAAGCAGGTTGTTCGACAGAATGGGAAAGGCGCAGAAGGCGTCTATTGCACTCAGGGTTGCTAATCGTTTGAGGAGTGAGATCGTCCAAAATGAGCGGAACGTGGCAAGCTTCGCCGCGGAAGACTTTGACGACATGGTTCCTTTTTGGGCGCGTTGAACTGTTGACGATCTTCCTTCATATTCCCTGTGTGTTCTTATCTGGGTGCTCACAATCTGTTCCTTATGAGATCATGAATCTCACCTAGCTCGGCCTCTCCGCACTGTCTACTTGCTATATATCTAATTACTGCGAGACCCTGTGAATCTCCTCGAGGGCTGCCGGTTGCCGAGCTGGATACACTTAGGACGGCAGGTTGATACCATACTGCCTGTAATCGAAGTGCTCCAGACTCGGTATGCTTTCAGCCCAGCCGTCGTCGTTATCTCCTAACTGCCAGTCCTCGCCGATCTCGAAGGCTCCTGATCTGCCAGCAAGAATGTCTTTGTACCTTGCCTGGTACTCAACCGCAACATCGGCATTCGGCACCCAAACCACCCTCATCCCAGCACGTCTTCCAGCTTCCACCCCAGCCACACTATCTTCAAACACCAAACATTCGCTGGGTCTGATGGTCCTCTCACCAGAGTCTAGCGACGAATTCAACACTTCCAGCGCAAGCAGATAGATATCAGGGGCTGGCTTCCCTCGACCGCGCGGCACGCGCGGGTCGTCGCCAAGGATCCGTCTTTCGCTCTGGAAGAAGTCAAGTAGCCGCTTTGTCTCCGGTCTTGTTGTCTTCAGCGCGTACGTATCGGTCTTGGTGCTGGATGCCAGTGCCAAGCCAATCCTTTCCCCCGAACGATTCGATGCGCGGCTCAGATTAGCTAGAAGCTTCTCTGCGCCAGGCAGTGGCTCGCAGTCTTGAAAGAGACGTTGCATATGTTCCTTCGATTCACGAGCCCATTGTTCGCGGGAGATCGGCAGTTGTGCGTAGTCGTGAAATAAGTCTCCATTGGATGAGTCTGGGACGCCCATGAGCTTTGCCCGAATTGACGAAGTTAAATGTGGCCTCTGGTACTTTTCCAGAAGCTGATTCATGGACAGCGTGATGACATCCTCTGAGTTGATGAGGAGTCCGTCCATGTCGAAGATGCATGCCCGAATCGCGGGGAGGTTGGAGCTGTCTGTGTCAGTTGTAGGTAGCACATGGCTCGCCCGAGATGTCGGGACCAATGGCCCACTCACTCTTTCTCACGAGACGCCATCGCCCCTATGCTAGCACTGGCTCATGCAAATACCTATACAGTGCTCGACAGATAGGAAGAGCCTGAGAGGAAAAGAACTAGTTCAACAGTCATGCATCCCGAGGTCTTCAATCTGAGGGGACAGAGTCTCTGCGTCTTGCGCGCGGCTCAGCGGGGCGAGCTGCAGGACGGAGGAGCAGGGGTTTCTGACGCACAGCGGCGGCCCGGACTTTACTGTAGAAAGCCGGAAACTGTCCTGTGCCAGCGCTTTGCATACATCCGGTCTCTAATTGAAACATATATCTCACATAACGAACCCTTGTCGAGGCCAATATATCATGAGTTGAGGGAAGGGGAGTAAGACAAAGCTTTGAGCTACATACTGGGAGCCTGTCTGATGAGACGGCTGTCGGGCGGCTCGGTGATCTGGATGGAGCAGGAGATATCAAATGCCAAGATAACGAAGAGTGGAGACGACGTCGAGATCCCGTGATCGCTCAACCCAACGTCTTGCCTTCCACCGCTCGTGTATTGCGCACGCTGCCATCGCGCAGAGCACTCACTGTGAATAACAGACAACTTGGTCAGCAGTTCGGACACTTGCCTTTGCTGGAAAACCTTGTTCTGCCACATATTGGCACTGCGCAGCCATCGAGTGCTCGAAGCTCCTTCACCCTTTCGGGCCTTTCCATCGAGTTAACAGGTTGCTTCCGGAGTAAGTTCCAAATCCCCCCTTACCCTCAAAATCAAACTTGTCGCAAGGGCCCAAGAATTTTGGACTGAAACATTTCCCAAGTACAGAGTGCCGCTACGGGACTTGCGGAGTGGAGCTTGCTGCACCTCCTTTAGCTGCGACGAAGCCACGTGAGCTCCGGCGACCATTTCCACCGATTGCCCTTGTGTACATGAGGATTCTATCGGTACTTTGTACGCAATCGTCGCTGAGGCTATCATCATAGAGATATCCGATTTTCCATGCCTTGAGTGTCAGGTACAACGCACTCATAGGCTCGCCCTTAGCCCATCACATGCTCCTCACTAGCACGGTGTGTATGACGGCCACGCATGTGCGCGGGTACATGAGTTTCATTTTGGCTCTGGTACACTGTCCCGGCTGGTGAAGTGGTAGCACACGATACTAACACATGCGCGAGCATGCCCTTCGGGGACGTCGGGGCCCAGGTTCGATTCCTGCCTGGGCTGGGGCCTTTTTTGCGTTCCGTCTTCCTCACCTTGTGAACTCTTGTTGTTTGCTCCTTTGTCCTTTCATTTTACACTTTCACTACCTAGTGTTTGTAGATTGACGAACTTGCTAGCTCTAGAGAAGTATTATGAGCTAGCTAATCGTGGGAGCATCACGTCACTCGGCTGGCGCACGCTAAACATTTTCTTTCTTAGCGGGACCATACATAGATAGGCTCGACCCAGCTCGCGAATTTGGTCCCTGGGCTTTATTAAGAGGCCACTGAGTACTGTGCCAGGTTTGTATCAATTACAGACTTCGTCCGCCAGGGCCAATCCACACAACAACATCCAGCTGGAGAAGAGACTCTGCAGATGAACCTCTTTGCAAGCCAGATACGTGTATTCCAGGACGAGCGGTCACTTACAGTGCCAATTACATGGCCACCGTCCGAGCTGGCTACTCAGCGGGTGCGGCTTTGTCCGCTTTAGTGTGATGGATGAAGCCCCAGGATAAAGGGTTCAGGGTGGCTTGCTTTTGTGTTGGTATGTTTAGTTGGACACTTGAATTTGTTGCAGCCACAATCTTCATCACCAAACCGAAATAGATCCTCCTGAACTTCAACTTCGGCTTCTGAAGGCTGCTCAAGGGGGGGGGGGCGATCAGGGGTGGCGATCAGGGGTGGCATCACTCATCAAGCCGCTCCCTCTCCTCGGGCTGCCCGCCAGGTGGTCGTGGAGCATATCAAAGAGTATGGGGAAGTGGAATGCCTCGTGGTCGTATGGTTGGTTGCAGAGCTGACACATCCAGTGCAAGCGGTTGGTGTAGAACATCTCCATTGTGTTGTTTTCGGTTTTGAGTACCATCTCAAAAGACCTCACTTGGCTGTCAGAATTGGTCTCCATTCGACTCCAGTGCTGGACCAGTCCGGGCGCGGTCGCCATCTCGCCGAGCAGCGCGTGTTAAGCACTTAGTACGTGGTAGACCAGCATAAGCCCCAAGGCCCCCAATCTCGGTCGCATTCAGACGGTAGAGCGAATTCACGAGCTTTTCTTCAGTCACAGATCGTCCGTTGCAGATAATTCACACGTGAATACCTAGGTATTCTTAGCGGATGGGAATGCGCTTTCTCAAGTAAAATTCTTGACTTCAGGGTCGAGGAGACCTCGGGAATGTTGCTCACGCAAGGGCACTGTCTACGTGTCAATGAAAAAAGCCAACGCCAGTCGCCAGATAGACCGATGATTAATGAAAAGCAACACCATACATGGTGATATTCAAATTCGACGCCCCGACGATCAAGTTCCAATGCCATCGGAGAAGAATTCCGTTGAGCTCTCCTGACGTAGGGACGCTTATGCTGTAGGCAGTACCACGCCACACCGAACGTTATTTGCTCGCTTCGTACAGTGCCTGGCCTCTGACATGCAGCCAGCTTCACTGGACTGGAGTATGAATGACGTCGAGTTTGATCTGTGATCTGACTGCATTTATAGTACCCCATCTGGCATGCACTCTGTTCTTAAGAATGAAGAAGGTGAAGCTCGAATCCCTCCTGATAATAACCATTCTTCACAGACCTTCTTGTACGCACAGCAAACTCTTCACGAAGCTCACCCTCAGTGCTGATCCCTCACAACATTCATCCAAATTTCCCAGTCTCAACCCAACAATGACGCTGTTTCCCAACCCTCTCAAAGCCGTCGCGCAATTCCTGCTCCCTGTGACCGTCTCGGGCAGCGGCAACACCACCGTCCAAGGCGGCCGCCTCGTTGTCATCTCAGGCAGCGGCAACGTCGTCGTGCAGGGCGATAGCGACCTCGTGGTCTCGGGCAGCGGCAACGTCGTGCTCAACGGCAGCGGGACGCTGTGCAAGAGTGGGAGCGGGAATGTCACGGTGAATGGCGATTGTGCGGTGACCTCAAGCGGGAGTGGGAATGTGTGGGTGAACGGGTCTGGGACGGCGACGGGGTCGGGGTCGGGGAGTGTGTATTTTGGGGGTGCGCCCCCGAAATACACGGACTAGGGGACAGTGTTCTAGCAGTGCTAAAGAACTCGATCAAGATGCCCGACAAGGCCAACATGTGATTCTCCTTCTTCGAGGGTAATATGGTAGCATTTCTTGGTCACGTCAGCCAAGATACGAGGCTACTTTTTCTTAGTATGGGCTCGAATAGTCATTTGTAGTACGAGGTAGATGGACAACTATGCCATGGTCCCCTCTCATGATCAAATCCTCGTCTGCTCCCCCTCCAGCTTGGCCTCAATCTTCGCCCGGGCCTTCACCATTCTCTCGCCCCTCCACCGCTGGCCCCAAAACCACTGCACAACCATCAAGATCCCCATAGCCAACACCAACATCGCCAACACCAAGTGCGCCGCGGCAGTTCCCACCAACGCCAACAAGCCATCCACCAACGCGACCCCGACCGCCGCCATCCCGCACCTGACCAAGTTGTTCACCGCCGTGGCACTCGCGCCGCGGCCCGGGCACAGATCCGACACCAGCGTCGTGTTGATCGCGAACACCGCGTTGCTCGCTGCCGCGATCAGGAACTGCAGCGCCAGCGGCAGCGCGATCCAGCCGGGGCTGCTTGCCACGGCGCCGAGCTGGGTGGCGGGCAGCAGGGTGAAGCCGTAAAAGCCGACGGACGCGACGAGGACGCCGGTGATCCAGGGGATGTGGCGGAGGCGCGAGTGCTCGATGGGGAAGTCGGCGGGGAGGGATTTGGAGGTGATGGCTGCGCCAGGGTGCGAGGTGAGGTAGGCGGTTTGGGCTGCGAGGAAGTCGCGCGTCATGAGCTTGGCTGCTAGGGATGAGCCGGCGATGGTGCCGAAGCCTGAGATTATGGTCAAGGGATGTTAGTGTCTATGTGAAGGGAGATTGGTCCAACAGGTGTTGCTGAGGGGCAGGCAAGGTACCTAGGTAGAGAGTGTAGAAGGAAAAATGTACTAACCATTGGGCAAGAAAGCAAGTCCAAGCAATGTCTCATTCAAGTCAAACCTATCCTTGAATAGACCAGTCGTGCTTGCAGTAATCATGCTCCACGTGGTGTAAACCAGTCCACCAAAGACCAGCGTAGCCAATATGTCTTTCTCGGCCAAAAGTTTCAGTGGCTCGATGAAAGTCATAGAGGTGACCTTTTCCCTGTCCGGCGGTCGCTCACCCGGTTCTTCCATATAGTCTGGCTCTTTGGTGACTTTGCGGATGAGCGGTTGATATATGCCTGTGAGCTTGAGGGTGCCATTACCCGCGATACTGCGCAGTGTCTCGGGCAGGTAGACGTAGAGCATAATGATCACAAGAGAGGCGAGGATGGTGAGGAATACAAAGACGGAGCTGTTTATTGAGCACAGGTATCAGTTTGCTGAAACATTAGGGAATCACTAAGGGTTCAAGCGGAATTATGATCGAAGGTAGGGTTGGTCATTGTCATATGGGCTTTCTCACCGAAATCCAAAGGATTGAGCCAGAAGTCCACCAAGCACAGGCCCGATGGCAATGCTGAAATTTCGGACTGTAAATATCAGTCTCAGGCAAAGTGGTGTCACCTACCTAGGTAGGCTTTCGAGTCGGTCAAGGATTTCAGAAACCACTCACTGGCTTGGTAGAACGCGATATACGCGCCTCGTTCTGATGGGGTGGCAATGTCCTGAATGACACCGTTACCTACGTGGCCTCGAGCATTAGCTTCGCATAAAGCCAGGAGACTGAGTGCTTGAAATGGTCGACATACCTATGCTCACCGTCGACGCGCTTCCGGCTGACTGCACACCACGGAATACCAAGAGCACGGGAAAGTTGGGCGAGATACTCAGAACTATATTGGCCAGGATGTAGAGCAAGAAGGAGGCGATGTAGATAGGGCGGCGTCCCAAAGTGTCTGACAGTGGGCCCCAGAAAAGCGGCGAGATGCCTTGGATGATTAGGTACGACGTGATGGTCAGTGCTACAGTCCCGGGACTGACTTTGAGATCCTAATGATGGTTGTCAGTACATGGACGTACTATACAGTGTCCACAAACAGTAAATGTCTTGTGAATATTTCATACTGACCTTGGAAATGGCGTCGAGCGACGGGAAATAAATATTGGAAGAGAGCCCTGAGAACAGTCCCGCCGTTCCGATGATGCCCACCACCGTCCATTTTTGCCGCTTGCTGAAGATGTGGAAGGGTTTGTCTTCCAGCACCGGTGCCGGTGGTGGAATAGGTAACTCAGGAGGGTCCCGCGGGTCTTCAAATGGATTCTTCTCAGCTTCTTCTGGCAGTAGGAACGAATTCTCTCGTGACAGAGTGATTGATACGTTCCCAGGTGCCCAAGCGGAAAGCCTCAGCTGCTCCCTTTTAGAGCATCTTGTGCTGATGCGTCTACCATCGATTCTTCCCCATTCTGGATCGTAAAACGCTTTGTGAGTCGGCTTGAGTGCTACAGCTGTGATACTCGACCCTGCAACAAGATAGATACCGTTCCCTGCTTCTCGGTAGCCTTCGAGTGTGGTGAATCGGCGTTGCGGATCTGCTCGTGCAGCATCTGGAGAAGCCATCATATTTTTCGACGTGTGTAGAGCCCTCCAGCAATCATTTCGTGAAGCTTGTTCTTCGAACGTTGGAAAGGTGATGGAATTTCGTTTTATTGAGCAGCAGGAGAACGAGCGGGCTCTGTGTGCAATGGTCACGGGCACAAGAGGGTAGCTCGGCGTTAGTATTCCGTACTGCAAAGAAAGAGCAGGCGATCTTGGGGGTTCGACTTTGGGCCTCCAGCTTTAAGCCATTAACCGTGGGTTTCTTGACTTTGGGTAATTATACGCCTTCAGGTGCTTGATGTTGGGTCTTTGGTTGTGAGTGTGCTGCTATGCATTATTGTAATACGTCTGGTCGTGAAACGCAGCTTCCAAGATGAGAATCGTTAGCGTCGAGATACCCTTTTGTACCCCTGATCATTGTAGGTATGTGCTATTGACATGTTTTACAATATACACGGGCAATGGAGATGAGTGAGTGCAGAATTGTTAAGGGAGCCTAAAAAAGAGCACACCTAGTTTCCTTGTGTTTGAACCGGCGCACCTAGGTATTCGTCCCATCTAAAAGTGGGCCACTGATGTTCCAAACTAGAGGCGGGAGTCTGGTTCAATCAGTATTTTAGTCGCCTGCAGACGACACTTTTCACCAGTCAGATCATGATGTTTCAGGCGATCTCCTTATTTCGAGGACAGTTCACGGTTGACATGGCTCTAGCTCCAGGCCGAGGCGCATTGTCTTGCTCTCTTTCTAAAGTCGCCGTTCATTTCCATAATTAGCTCGAAGCAAGGTTGTTGCAGCGAATGAGCTTCGACCACTCACCTCGGTGACCGTATTTGGGATTGTTTGAGACTTCGTGTATCTTTCCAAGGCTTTCCACCCGCTTCCCAATTTGGACCAAAAGGTCAGATACCGGGCCAGTGAATCAGCAACCTTTGAGAACTCAAGCTCCGACGTCTCGAGGAATGCACAAAGTGGAGATATTGGAGCCCGAAACATCATTGGAACTTGCGAGCAGCAGCTTCTGGTTGCCGCGTATCACAAGAAAAGACGATACCTAGGTGCATAGCTCTAGAGGCACCTGCAATGCCTAGGTAAGCGAGTCAAGTAAGTGGCGAGCAGGACTTGTTCGATTTCTGGGAGGTGATGGTCTTTGAGATCGGGGAGCACACGAACCAACCACTAACACGCTTCGAACGAAAACCTAGCATACTGTACCCGTGACTCAGTGACTGTTCGCGTTATTCTGTAGCCACGACCAACGTTTTTGAAAGTGAAGCTGTAAACACATACGGTGGATATCTTCGTTCGTTCTCCGCCTTATTTCTATAGAATCGACCAGGAAATCTATTGTAATCTATGATCGCTTTCGACTCCAAACCTCAGGTAGACCCCAGAATAGCGCTGCAAGCATTGTAATATCTATTTGATCACCCCAGAGACTGCTTTCCTTTCAGCAACAAATGTCTCGCCCGTCGCTTCCACAAAATTATGCCAAGCGAAAGCAAGACAGACACACCCGTCAGAGAACCAACACCAGCGAGAATGCCAACGGACGTCGGTGTTGAAAGGGCGCCTGCGGCCTGAGACGTGGCCACTTCTACAGCAGCCGCCGTGGTAGCAAAGAGACTGCTGATAGTGGTGGCCGGAGCACCAAAAGGAATGCTGCTGCTGGGATTCGGAGCCAGGGCAGTCAATGTCGTCACGAAGACAGTGGCTATGACTGTTGGTGTCGCCGGCTTTGTCGTGCCCGTGGACAATCTGTTGAGCAAGATGCTATTTTAGCGACTATTTACTTGTGAACAACTGCTTACAAGCGTTTGATGGTGACGTACTGTGTGATGGTCAATGTCTTGGTAGGGGACTGAGTCCTGGTGGGCGTCGCCGATGGCGTCGAAGTCGGAGTCTCGCGTTCTCCTTCCTCATCTGAATCGTCATCTCTGGGCATGAAGTGTGCATCTTGAAGATCAAGCGTAGCAGGCTTGTTCTTCCTCACTAGGCTAGACTTCATCGTTTGTGAATGCACCAGTAGGCAGGATGTCTCCCAAGAACAAATTGCAATGGCAGAGAATCGGCCGTCTATCTAGACAGATGGTCAAGACGAGGACTTCGGGAAGCGGAGCACCGTAAAAGGGCTTAGCAAATTGAATACAATAGAGGGTCGGTCTTCATAGGTATGGTACGCATGCGATACTCCCGAAGTTTTGGAGTCACATTCGCCCTCATCTCTTAGGCCTCCCCATTGAGGCCCAGGCCTTCGGATACTCGACAGAATCTTTGCTGCAAGGTCCAGATACACACCTAATCAAGCTTTCGACTCAAGCTTTGAGAGAATCGAAGGTCGCTCCTGGGTTGTTTCAATGCGCAATTGGGACGAAACGGCCCGACAAGGGTCAGGTACCCGACAGCGCGTGGACGAGGCCGCGAGGCAGTCTCAGACCGACTCAGGCAGACTAACCGGTCCAGCGCGCTACTTATTGCAAGGAGCCCGGGAACTCAGATCGGTATACACGGCTGCTAGCTAATATTAGATCATGGGTGAAAAGCTTGAGGCTGTCATACGCACCTGTGTGCTATACACGGCCTAGTGCACACTTGGTGTAGGCAGGAATGTTGGAACGAAACGGGAGTCAAACAAGGCGCATCCATCTCGCTAGTGAGCTAGCTGTCTGCTGCACCAACAAGTCCGCGTTCCCTTAAGGAGAGAGGGATGGCTTCGTTTCGCACTCATTGAGAGTCATCCAAGCATTGAACATCAGAGAAGAGAGATTCCATCTCCTAGCTAGCTTGACATTTCTTTTTTCGATAAAGTATTCTCAAACGGTCGACGGTTCGACGAAGAGAGCCGCCTAAATTGAAAAATGATAAACGTACATCAAAGCCCAATCCCTAGGCTCGAGAATGACCAGAGTCTATTTGCATGATGCTGCAATCAGATTTCTACATGTGATTAACATCAAAACACTTCGTGTGAAACTATTGTCGACAGCTAGGTCCTGTAAGGAATCACGTTGAGTCTGTAACCCCATAATGTCTTCTTCCACTGTCTGGACTGCACACTTGATACTCAATTTCTTACTGCTCCTTTGCCCACTTGCAGCTCGTTCCCAGGACGCAAATGTGGCTCATTTCGGGGACACTGTCCAAGTCCTTGGACAGATGGCCCGGACCGACCAAGACTTCGCCGATGGACTCGCCCTCGATCTCTTCTCGCCGACCAATCGCACCCTTGTTGTCACAAACAATACATCGCCATTGCCGGGGAACTTCGTCACAGGGAGCACGGGCGAGTCCTTCGTCAGTCTGTCCAGCTACAGCTGGATCGTCAAGATGAACGAGACGGCCAAGGACCTTATCGCCAAGATTGAGTTGCCCTTTGACCCCGTCGCCATCAAGCAGCTTGGCGTCGATGTTTCGAACACATACGTGGGGACGCTTGCGCCTGATGGGAAGTCGTGGATTGTGGCTGAGGGCCAGCGGAATGTGCATTTGTGAGTGTGCCCAGGTGCCATCCCAATTCTACACTTGGCGAACACAGGCCCAGGTGTTGTCAATTCTCCCACAAACCCGGCAACTTCCAACTCTTGCTGCTGCTCATGTTGACGTTGATTTAGGTCTGAGAACAACACAAGAATCATCAAGATGACCTCCTTAGACGGGGAGTACATGGTGCTAGGTCGCAAGACGCTAGACACTGCCAACATTTTTGTCCAATACGGACAAGGTGCAACACGCACAGTGAATGTGACAGGAGGTAACGGTGTGCAGGAGGCTGAATTCGTTGACGGGCTGCGGTTCAGCGCAATGTCAGAGATGCCTTTCACAATGAACGTGGATATCCCCTACTTCATCGACCAGACGGTGTTGCCAGGTGGATCGAAATTGTTGAGTAAGTCTGATGACCCGCATGGAGTAACTTCAGCAAGCTTCTCAAGTACTTTGATACCCGCCAGGGTGCTAGTCTCTGGTTTTAGGTAGTCTGCCCATTGCGTGAACTGATAAGCTGACTTCGATAGACTCATTCGCCTGGACCATCAATACAACAGCTCCTATGGGCAACAACGTAGCTGCGACTGTGCAATTTCCCTGTAAGTCTACCTCTATCATTGACCAATAGCATGGCCGTCATTGATTCGAGCCAACTTTTGAGATGTCAAAGAGTGTGACATTTGCTAAAGCCAAAGCATACACCACAGTCAACAAGGACATGCTCGTCGCTCAGGCACCAGGGTACGATCTGGAAGACCTTGTTGTGGCCATTCGTCCCTTAGGAGCCGATTCTATGACCCGTTTTTCGGTGCTAGGAGATCAATACATGGTCCAGAGCAAGAATCACATTGTGGTCAATGGATTGACACAACTCGATGGGCAATATGTAGTTTTGGTGATGGACAATATGTTGTTGACAAGTGACGGCGGTTACGATGAGAGCGGATAGAAGATAATAAGCATGTAAAGTATCAGTGCAGGAATGAGAAGTCATATTCTCGGCAGTAGGCAATGCCTCTAAAGTTGTGAACCATCACATCGTCTGCCAAAAACATGTCAATCACTTGTGAATCAATGCTTCTCTGGTCTGCATGTCTTTAGTCTGGACAAGATCAATGATGGCCACACCAACTTCTTGCCCTGCCACCATGAGACAACGACCCAACAGAGAACTGCTGCCGCAAGAGATTGCTTTAACGAGAGACTTTCGTGGCGCAAGAGAGGACGCGATTACATGCAGGGCATTAGGGCGGTTTTGGTGTCGTTGCGGCAGGGATGTAGACTCAACCCCTGTCCCCAGTCGCGCCCCAGCTCTTGGCATCCACGGTTCCACCCGGGCACCTGGGCAGTCTTGGCGCGACTACTCGCACCGCCGCCCCCTCAAAGATCGTGTGTTTAACTCGAACTAAGGAAGATCTGTGAACTTCAAGCGAAAGCGCCCCGAAGGTGGCTTACTACATCTATTTATCAGCAAGGGGGCAAGATGATGGAGACATATGTTCTTTGAATTCCCCTTTTCATGTCGCCTAAAGTATCAGTCACCGAGTCGTAAGCTGCGAACACGGCACAGGGTTGCAAGCCGCGGCGGAGTCCAAGCAGGCTGTCTCACAGTGAGTTGTCTCGCAAGGCTCGACTAGGTGTAACATGTCTGTGGCCAGAGGCATGCATGCCAAAGTACAGTATTGCTTTGATTCTTCTACATCTCAGCTCATAGCCACCTTCCGCCTCTCAGACGGCTGTCTTCCTGCTGCATCTTCTTCCACCTGGGCAGCCTTCGCAGCCCCTCCAATTTCCGTTCCTGCGCTGCCTCGTCGTGCGCTGCATGGAGATTTTCGGTCAGGTCTATCCGCACTCATACAACATCAGGGCCGAGAATTTGACGGCAGTCGTCTAGCTCAGCGACGGTATGGGCCCTTCAGCACCGCGTGCGTCCGGCATGAAGTCGGATAGGAAAAGCCGGAGGCTGCCATCAGCCAGCAGCTCGCCAGAGGCGCCGCAGAAGACATATTTGTCCTTGAGAATACTACGCGGAGACCCTCGGTAGTGCTGGTATTCAATCTATGTTCATTGTTCGTGATCTGCGGTCCACGGAAAGGTGGTGTTCAGTCGTGGCATGCATTGCATGCATGCGGGCAGTGTTCCTTTCCGAGCGGCAAATCATTGACGCTTGCCATCCCCCTTTTTGGTATCACGCGCAGATGACGGACTCGATATCTGGAAGTTTCTAACGTCGTTCGCTAAATTGCATTCGCCAATCGTTGAGGAAGATTATCTGGTAGTGCCAAAAGGCAGACCAACAGGTTGATTTCACCTGGTAACACAACATATGCAGACGAGTACAATGGATTCTTATCTTTCAAACTTGGAGCTTATCCTCTTCTTTACGGTCAAGTAAGGCTCGAGCTTCGCATGGATGGGGAACGTCAACCTGATTCCTAGTTGAGGCACAGCCCGGTAGCCATGATCAGAGCTGCAGTACCACGGCCAGGAGAAGAAGCCGGTCAATGCAGGGGAGAAACAATGTCTTTTCAACCCTTTCGAAGAGGTATGGGCGTTCAAGAATTGTTCTTTGTGCATTAAAAGGGTTCTTAGTTCAGGTATCGATCGGAAACTTCGCAGACGTCTGCCAGCGACTCATTGTCTTTTCATCCCCATACTTCATTCAGTCAGAACTCCCTCTCTTATCGAAGATGGCCGAAGTGGTGGGCCTGATGGCCAGTATCATAGCTATCGCTGGCCTTGCAGAAGTGGCCATAAAAACTGTCAAGAAGATAGAGTCCATCGCGGAGGAGTTGGAGACCGTGAGAGAAGACCTCACCAGCTGCGCATTTCGTGTGAGCTTCTCCGCGAACGCCATCAACATCGCGCAGAGATCACTGCAAAGCTATTGCAAGAATCAGAAAGGCGCAGACCGTTCAAAGGTCATCGATCTCATCGAGTCGAAGGGTTCCTCTGGCCTTGAGAGAGAGTCCAAGTCGATGCGAAAGCAGCTACGACAGCTAAAGAGAGAGGTTCGGTCTCTGCAGGATATCTGGTGGACGCCACTGGTTGCATGGAAGTGGCGACGTTCTCTGAAGAAGCAGATGGAATCTTTCCAGATTAGAATGCAAGTTGTACAATTCAGCTTGAGTCTGATCTTGGAAAGCGTTCTCTTGGAGTCTGCGACCAGAGTCACACGACGACAAAAGAGAGACGAGCTTCTCATGTCAGTTATGTGAATTCCTATGCCAAAGACTCGGTATTCAGACTTGGAGACTGACGATCTGGGGAATTTAAGCAACCATCTCAAGCAGGAGTTGAAGAATAAGGAGAAGGTCATCCGCACATTACGCAGGGAACTCCGCGCGCGAGAGTCTATTCCACTTACGCGCCACAATCTCACGGATCCCGATCCCGTTCCCGTACAGGAGAGCATCGATCTCGCCCTCATTCTGGAGATCGCAAAGGCTCTGAGAAAGACGGAGTCTGTGCCTCCGCTTTCTGTGCCTTCGCATGGAGGATTGCCTCCAGAGCCTCGAGCCAGTACCGCGGCCGAATCTACCTCACCTCCACTGCAGACGCACCAAGTCGGCCGATCGTCTACACAGCAGAATGCTTTTCGCCCCATCCATGCCATAGCCGAAGAATCGGAACATGGCCTTGGAGCCGAGTCTGTGACCGAAGATACAGCGTCCACAGCCTCCAGTCGATCCTCTGAAGGGATCAGTCACTTGGGAGAGCCGTCAAGCGTGACTGGAACCAGTGATCCCCCGAGCCCTGGGAGCAGTATTTTGGGACAACACTCGCACATCAGGGTCGAGTCTGCCGAAGTTCAGGCATTGCGTTTGCCTGAGCCTCCTCGTCCTGCGTCCACCGAAACTCCTCCCGCCTCCAGCGAAGACACGCCCTCCCCAAATCCCAGCCCACCACCACAGCCTCCTCCAGCCCCCACCAGCGAGAGCGACTTCATCGACGTCCGCCCACTCCCCGAAATCCTCAAACTAGTCTCCTCCCAAAGATCCGAACGAATCCAAGGCCGTCTCGGACGCCTGGACAAATCCTGGGAAATCGTGGTCGGAATCTACGAGCCAGCCCAAACGTTCAACTTCATCTCCGACGCCCTCGTGAGCAAGCTGGACCTGCTGGGCAGGGTCGCGCAGTACACAGGCGAGGAGGAGGGGGGCGGTGGTGTCAAGTGGGTTGAGACGCCCAGGGGCAGGCGCATCAAGCCCACGGGCACGGTGCAGATTCGGTGGGAGTGGCCGGGGCTGAAGCCGTGTAACCTTACGTTTTGGGTGTGCCCCTATAATGAGAAGAGGAGGTTGGTATTTGGTCAGCCGTGGGCAGAGCGAGAACGATATTTGAGGCGCAGAAATTGAGCGAGAATGTGATCGAGCGTCACAAAACTAAGCAGACACGAAGTATTTGATCCAATTGTGCTCCACTGCTATACATGTCCCTGAGACGGCCGGTTTTTGTAATCCAGAGCAGTAGGACGTGCTGTTGCTTGGGATATTCCACAATGCAATCCTGGGACACGACTCCCACCTTCCGTAGTCAAGGACCGTGGCTCCACGAATGGCCTGCGATATAAGACGTTTGAAAACGTTTGAGATGTCAGAAAAGTCTGAGATGCCATGCGAAGTGGAATTGGGTATGAACAACGCTCAGCCTCGACCGCATAGCCGGGCCTCATAGCCACTGGCCATAAGCCATCCGTGTCCTCTCCTAGTCTATATGACCGGCCATGCACTCGCCCTCTGTCAACCGCCACATGATATGTGTTTCCTCTCTCGTCTCCCACTCAATGCATGATACACTGCCGCTTTAAACACGTCCCTGCCGCAGCAAGACCATTACTGTACTCCACTCCCCATCATAATCCCCCATTAGTGCCCCCCATCCCCCCTCCCCCGCCCTGCTGACCCCCAAAGAAAAACCCATCAAACAGATCATACTGCTGCCCATCGCTAAAATCATGATGTAGTCCCTCCCAACCTAGCCCCATGCCCAGGTCCACGTTCCCCGCCTCGTCTCCCGCAAGCCCGCCGCTGCCGTTCATCCCGCCTAGGCTCGCCTGCTGCAAAAAGTCCATTGGCAGGTCGCTGCCGCCACCGCTCAGGTCGTCCGCGAGCGAGTACCCGCCGCCCTGCGGCGGTGCTTGTGATTGCGTGATGAACGCCGCTAGGAGGCTCTGTTGTAGGGAGTTGGAATTAGAGGCGGGCGACGACGACATGCCTGGGTGGTGGTGGTGTTGCGCATCGGCGGGAGATGTGCGTGCGGAGTGGTTATTGTTGTTGCTATGGTTGTTGGGTGAGGGGAGTAGTGATGGGTCGATCGCCGATGTGTCTGGGCTGCTGCCCTGGTCCTGGGGTGCATTTCGCGAGAATGAGTTGTTGCGGTACGACCCGCCCGCCACTGACGCGTTTTGGATCGGAGGCAGCTGTGCGCCGGACGAGACGTTATCGTAGGCATCTGTAATACCAGGGAGGTTATACTGGTGGTGAGAATGCGGCCTTTGCGGCGGCGGCGGTGGTGATCTATGGCGCTTACGTTGATTTTGATTAGCCCGTGCGGCGGCGTCCATCCTATGCACCCATTCGCGGTGGTCGACGCTGGCTCTGGACGAGCCGGTCGAGGGTTGTCTTGTGATTGGTGGCGGTGGCACCATCTGTTGCCCGAATCCGCCCGTGGAGTTGGCCATGCGGATGGTCGCTCGTGCGGTGCGGTCGATGGCGTCACGGCAGGCTTCTGCTGGGGGACACTTTTCGCTGAGGTCGGTGAACACCGATGTGGCGGCGAGGACGGTGAAGTCGACTTCGTCCATGGTCTATGGCAGTTAGCGAAAAGATTCTGGCCGGGGGGCAGCAAGGGAAAAAGAAAGAAAAAACCTCACAAGACGGCTCCGTACGATCGGGGAGTGCCAGATCGCGTAGAGGTAAGAAATGCCCGCCATGAAGATGTGATGTGTGGCCAAATACGTGTAGTTCAGCACGCCAGCCAGGTGCAACTGTCTATACAAGCGCATGATCTTCTGCCCCGCCTCGGCAACCTTCAGGTACACCCTATCCTCGTCCTCACGCAGCTCGGTATTCGGTAAGCTTGTGCTGTTGATGTCCATGGACGTGTTGTATTCCCCCTCAAACATGGCCGGCACGCTGAGGCTCTGGCGGTACAGCATGACAATGGCCTGCCAGTAGTTGAGGTCAAGGAAATCCGTCGAAAAGCCGACACCAGTGTGTTGCTTTGTCGGCGCTGTGTTCTTCCAGTTGTATAACCTCTTGTCCACGTCTATCCTCCATGCGCGGAAGGATTCGAATTTCGAGAGAAAGGGTGATGGAAGGTCGGTGTGCATGTATCGGTTCTGCAGGTTTTGGCCCGAGATTCTTGCGCTTTGCGCTTGCTGGTATTGTAAGACCTGCAGGATCTCAGATTGCAGTAGGCGGAGTCGGAAGTAGTGGTGTGAGACAAGTTTGTACGTGGGCTGCTGAGCCACAAAGTCGGACGGTGGCTCCTTGAAGCCGTCTGGTGTGATGAAGACGTCCTCCAAAACAGATGGGAATTCGGTGGTGATGACTTGGTCCGAGATACCGAAAGGCCTTCCCACACAGATACTGACAAGGCGATCGAACGAGTATGTGGACCACCACAGTCTTCTCCTGAGATCCCGTATGAACTCTCTCCTCCCCCTCTCGCGCAGTTGCACCTCACTTTGAGGGCCTGGTTCCTTTTTGAGTCCCGAGTCCACATCTTTGCCATCCTCGTAATGAAGGCCAAGGTCAACAGCGAGTCTTACAGCAACTCCCACGATGTACCACAGCCCGGGCGGGACAGGTCTCAACAAGGCGAAGTTCGCTAATAATAGCACAGCTTGGAGTTCTTCAAGCCCTCCGCCACTGTTATTCAGACAGGCCTCGAGATGTACGATCGCGCTGGCGTGGTACTCCTCGGGCTGTGCCTGGGCTGAACTCATTCTTCCCTCGCCTGGCTTTGCTGCACTATTTCGGTCCTCCGACTTAGACATGGCCCCCATAATGATGCCGCTTCCGATCGCGAAGACCATGTTGAGCATATAGAGTTCCTTGGGCCCTCTCTGTGGCGCCACAGGGTCGTAGGCCTGCTCGAACATGCGGGTGAACTCCACCTTGTGCAAAATGGGTATCTGTGGATTTGCATGCTCAAAGTACAGGTTCACCAGCGCCGTGCCGACGTCCATAGTTGGGAACGGGGCAGGGTGAATCGTCGGCTTCGTATGCAAGCCAAAGAACGAGTCGCGCATGGTCGTGCCGCTGGCCGAGCTCGAGTTGCCCGCGATAGGCTTGGAGGGGCAGACACCGGCCTTATCTGACGTGGACTTGTTGTCGTTGACAGACGACTGGACCGCGGCGAACACGACCCTCGCGAATGACACCCCGGACGTGGACCCGAGATATCGTGGATTCGCGTTGCCTTCTTTGCCTCGTGTGATATCTGATTTTGCTACCAGCCTGTGCAGCTTCGCCTCGTCGCTCCTGTCGGTATTGCTCCCTGCCGCGATGATGCCGTCCATGGGTTCCGAGGGCGCGATCGGGGCGGCAATCTCGGTGGGTGATCGCACGGATATGACATCGTTGCTTACGCGTGAGCAGAGCTCCAGGTTGTCGGCGTCTGGAAAGGCGAGGTTGTTCGCGCGAAGGATGGACTCGAGGTGGTCGACGCGTGTTTCGAGGTAGTAGACATAGCTGTGATTTTGTCCCGCTCAGTATCTTTGCTCGCAAGCCGCTGGCATCCAACCTTGGAAAGCAATATATGCACAAGAAAGGAGAAAGGCATCTCACCTGCGTGGTATCTCCTTCTTGGTGATGGGATCATAGCCCACACAATTCACACCCGCCTTCTCGCAACTAGCACAACTCGGCAATTTCTGGTCGCAGCGGTTCTTGCGTAGGCGACACCGATTGCACGCACTCACGTTGCGAAAATTGCTGCTCTGGCCGACCTTTCCCGTGCCACCACCACCACCACCACTCCCTCCTACTGCTGGCGCGCCATCGTGTCTGCCCACGGACGCAAGATCGTGTTGGTCGGAGGTAGCGGGCGATGGGCCGGTAGTCGCAGAGGTGATGGAGTTTGGCGACTCCTTATCCTGGCCGCCGGGCGGAGAGGCTCGGAGCCGTTTGGCCGGATGCATGCTCGGCGAGGGCGGCGAGTGGGCCGGCATGTGGGATTATTCGTTCGCTTGTGCAGTTCTGCGCAAGCTGCGTGCGGGTTCAAGTTCGTCGTCGAGTGGTATGGAGCCCGTGCGTGCGCGGGTAGGCCCCAGCTTGGGAGACGGCAGGGCTGTCGATCACCCCGAGCGGGCGCAAGGCTGAAGGAAGACAGCGGGAAGCCTCGTCTTAGGGTGGCCTGGGGGGTCTTGGTGGTTGTGATACGAGCACAAGCTACCCCTCAACTACGTCTGCGCATTCCAGATCGATCGGCTCGGCAGGTGCGACGGCAGTGGTAATGGTTGCGCAAGAGTGTGAATTTGGGTCGAGGGCAATAGGATGATTTTTTATTTGTATGAGCTTGATCGAGATTGTTGATTATTTCGCGTGGAGAGAGCGAGAGCCGGAACTGGGGGCAGGAGCTTGAGGCGGAAGTGGGAACTTTTGCCTTTGGCGTCTTGGTTCCCAAAGCTGCATCCCGGTCTCAACTTCAGAGCGCCGAGAATATAAAAGTAAGTGCACTTTGGCGGTGGCGACTGCAGAGATCCGATCGCTGGGACATGTCCTTTTCTTTTTCGCGATGATTGAAACAAGTGGTTAGTACGCTGCCATTCTATGTGTTGTTTTCCTACGTCGTCGTCATCGCCGAATAGACGAGACGGCTGCCCACACAGGACGAGGCGGATATGGCCAGGCGAGATCGTTGCAGAGTTCCGGGGTCGACACAGATCGATGCACAGCGGGGAATGCCAGGACTGTGAGTGCCTGGAGGATTGCCCAGGTGTATTCAGTAGCGCGTGAGGAGGAGGGTTACACAACAAGCTCGTTCGTCCGTCTTCGAGGCCAGGTCAACATGCTTCAGGTTGCGCAAATTTGGCGGCGCACATGTAAATCTTACGCCTACCATGTCCCAGTCGCACAAAGATAGGTACTCCACACTAAGCCCCGTTCGGAATATTTTAGTCGCTCACTCGACCTTATCGCCGCCGTCATGCCCACGCCGCGCAGTGGAGAGGGGGTCATGATAAGGGAAAAGGCCGGAGTTCCCGAGCAACTCTACTATACTCTGCCCAATCAAGGAATTACTGCCTGACTTACATGATGTCGGCGTTCACTTGAGCGACAAGGACTTTTGAGAATCTACGAATACGCTGCACCTCCGTACAAGATCCTCGGCAACAGGGAGCGCGGGCCGAGACAATAGGCCTTCTACCCGGCACATGCATCCCAAACCTCGCCCACATATACAAGCGGCCTAGTCACCATACTGTTCACCGACAAATGCCGCTGGAAAATATTCAAGGATTCTAAAAAGTGGTCCTTTAAGATTGTATCTCTTGGCCTGACCATGATAACTATTAGCGCTGGTCTGCTAGAAGTGCAGTAGTGCGGGATAGAGCAAATTATTATTGATGTCCCCTAGGTAGGCTGAAAGCTAACGCATTCGCACCGTATCTTGGCGGAGACATGTTAAATGATCAGAGATCACACTTATTACCTCTTTGCACCATCTCAGAGAACACCGTCAATTTTCTAGAGTCACAAGGGAGGGAGAGTTTTGACCATTTTTGCGCGTACCATAAAATCTCGGACAGATTGTGCTACAGTGGTTTTCTGAGGCTCTGACAGGCACCTTGAGTGGAGTTGGATCTTGAGAGCCGTTGACTCTCCCACAAAAAAGATCAAATTAGTAGAAACTTCAAATCTACTTCGATTATTCCGCACAAGGTATGAAAATTGAGTGAAACTTCTCGCTTGTCTTTTAGATCGGTGTGGTGTGCTGCAATACATGTATATCTACTACTTAATGGCTTCGTTGCTATTGTTCACAGTAGAAGGTGATCTCAAGGCACGACAAGGAGAGGCTGTGGAACTGTGGTGGTCTAGACAGGTGATCTCTTGTCGTACGAAGGGACAAGAAGGAGAACTACGAAGAGACGGCTGGCCTCCAGCCAGAGTATATACTGTACATGAGCAGAGTGGGTCCTTACCTATCAGCTTAGTACCGTGACAGGTGAGCCACCAACACCATTGGCCTCACCAGGCAAGAAATTATGCAATTCGTGCAGGTGTAATTGCACACTATGATATATGTCCCACGGCGCGACAGTGGGTAAGTATCCCAATGCCCATAGCAGATACCCTACGGCAGTTCTCCCAGGGCAAGTATCCCAAATCAAGTGTCATACAGATAGATACTTCTGGCACGGATGTCAAGACTTGGTCAGGCAAAGTAAAACGCTCTGCATAGTAGAATCCGCCCGGAACAAAGCCAAAATACCTAGCTTGTCCAAAGAAAGAAGAGGGAGGGCGGACGGATGACGTGGAAAAAGAAGCATCAAGAGCGCGAGATACCTAAGTACACAAGAATTCTGTATGATACATATGAATAGACATATTAATAGACTGCTTCTGTTTCGGCAACACTCAACAACGCTGCAGTACTTCGATGTCGGCTTTGTATGGTTTACAACTTCACCAGATCCCCCTTGCCCCAACTCAGCCCCGAAGTGTTGACCTACTTCTTGGGAGCCGGGCGGGACACCAATTCTCTCAGCATATAGTGGGAGGTCTCAACCGCTGCCTTCCAAGACTTGCTCCTGTCCTCGGTGTCGCTGCCAAGATCCTCGTCCTCCTCTCCCTGGCGCTTGTTGGATATATTATCGCTCGAGCCTGGGGAGCTCTGAGCCTGCACTTGACCCCCGGCCGCGGGCTGGCGCTCTTGGCTCGTGGTAGCGACCTCGTCCTCGGGCGTGGGGTCCTGGGTCTCGGACTTGGGCTTTCCTAGTAAGAACTCGATGGCCTCCTGTTGGGTGAGGGCATGAGCCGCAGCGTGCTCAGCTCGGCGACGGCGTATGAGGACCCTCCTGACCGATGAGGGCCAGGACTCCTTTGGCACACTCTTCTTGCTCAGCCACTCCACATCGAACCAGGGCTTGGGGAAAGACAGATCAAGCTAGTGTCTAGGAATCATTGGTGCAATCCGAGTGAACATGTTGGGTTCGACGGACGGGTCTGCGCCGTAACCCGTTGTCCAGGTCCGCTTCGTCCTTCTCCTTGTCCTGCGCCTACTTCTCCACAATTTTATTCTTCTCGCCCCTGTTCTTCGCACCCTCGTCTTCGTGCTCAACTTCCTCGTACTCCAGTGCCTCGTCCACAGTGCCTCGTCCACAGTGCCTCTGAATATATGCGGGTCGTGTTCGTACACCTCTTGTCCGTGATAATCGTATCCGACGTAGCGAATATGCACCTTGGTATCCTCGATGGCTTGCTGCATTTCGACGACTCGTTTCTGAAGCCGCGCTTCGACTCCAGGCGTCTCAGAATCATACAGGCTCTTGCGGATGCTCTTCTTGGTTTTCTGAGATTGGAGTATGATGAAGCGGTCCATCAGGACCAGGAGTAAGGCGTTGAGGGAGCACTCAGGCAGGGGCACTTCTCCTGCGCGCGTTACGTAGAATAGGATGGCGCCCTCGCGAGCCTTGGCGTATGCTTTCAACATCCTCATGATGGGGCCGCAATCGGTGGTTGTTTTGCGTGGAACCCCAACAAGTTCCTGTAGTTCCGAGCGGGCACGGTAACTCTTCTTCTGCACGCGTCGCCTGGAGTCTTCCTTCTCCTTCTGCATGCAATCTTCGAAGAGGAGGTGGGCCTGCATAGCAGTAATTAAGTTCTTCTGAACAATTGTGCCTGAGTCATCGTGGTCGTAGAGAGCGCAGAACTATTTACTGGTGAGGTAATCGAAGATCGTGCCTTGATGTAGATCCAGATCGGGACGAACAAAACCGGGAAGTGTAAGCGATAGTCAACTTTTATTCTCGGCGGTAAGGTGGAATTTCCTCTCTGGTATCTCTGTCAGCCTCATCTTGGTGGAAGCCAGCATCTTCCTCAAGTGCGCTGTATGCGACGGAAGCATTGCCGTCGTCTAAGTGGCATCGAATGACAGTCTTGTCGGACGCATCGTCGCTGTCGGAAGTAGCAACGCTAGAGGCGTCGTCGTCATCATCGTCGTTCAGGCACGACAACACCTGTTTGGTGTGATGAGATGAGTTCATGACTGCGGGTCCAGAATGGGTGCCTATAGTAGATATTCAGCATGTGAGTGACCAAGCTTGACCAAAGGAGAATGGGTGGAGTGTGGGCGGTGGATGCAAGGGATCGATAGGGAGTAATACGATTGATTACTTTGACAGGAATTCGTCAAGATTTATGGTGCTGTGAAGGATAAGGGATTTGCGAGACTGGAAAATCAAGTTGGCGGCAAACAGGCGAAGAAATTAGCGAACTGAACCTTTGCGTGTCGCAGGTCGACCGCAGACTTCAGCTGCATCAAGATTCATGTCCATGGCCCAGATTCTGTGGGCCCTGCTCAAGTGGCGCCTCGAGGATCTACTTTTTGCTGCACTGTAGATAACGCACAGTCTGTGGAATCAATATCTGCATATACCCATCTACTCTTGAAGATTAACCGACAACTAGCTTGATAGTATCATCCGCGCTACGGTCCCAATATCCGCCGGCGCATCACCAGTATTCGCCTGATCGTACCCATAACTCAGAATATTCGCCGCCCCAACACCCATCCCAGCAAACTGCTGCAACCAGGTCTGCACATTCGCCGCCGGCAGTCCACTTGCCACATAGTCGATCAGCAGCACACACGTCTGCGCCGCCTTGCCCGCCGGGATGCGACCACTCAGCACGTTCGGGCTGAACAGCGTGGCCGAGTCCTCAAACACGCACACGTAGTCGGCCATGTTGGTGAAGTACTCCGGGTGGGCACACGCAGTGCCGATGTTGTAGAAGGTCTGGAAGTTCTCTGTTTTGTTGAACTGGGCCTTGGCGTAGGCCTGAAGGGTGCTCATATAGGCGACATCGGTGTTGCCCCTTTTGGTGAAGTTGGGCACTTCGTCGAAGAAGATGCCTTTGATGGCGATGTTCTTGGCAGTATACGCGTTCCAATTCGCCCAGCGCGCGATATCGGTGCTGACGGCGGTGGTTGTGCGGCCGGCGTAGGAGGTGTGCACGTAGCCATCTGGCGGGTGTGAGTATTTTGGCAGATGTCTGGAGCGCATGGCAGCCTTGTGGCCCAGGACTTCGTGGGGAGGCACCTTGGTACTTACAGAGTTGAACATTGGGATACGAATTTAGTTTGCTAACGCCAGTGATATAGTCTTTATCATAGCCTGCCTTGCTATTGCCCGGCCCGTTGTTGGGGTTGATCACTATGGCGAACTGGGTGGTTGAATGGTTGGCTACTTGGGCGTAGACATTATCCCACGTCTGTTTGGCGCTCTGGAAGGGGTCCAGATACAGGGGAAGGAGAACTCGGGTCGCATGAACCGTCGAGATGAGCAATGAGAAGATACTTTGGAGTTTCATTGTGGAAAAATTGGATGTTTAAATTTTTTGAAATCTTTTGTGCGTCGGGGAATCTCGACGCTGCTCCGCTCGAGCCTGCCCGTGTGATTGTCTCAAACATCCACATAGTCCCAGCGAGGTGTAGGGCAATTTATCTGAAATTACCAGTCAACACTCTGGAAGTTTAATTCTGAGACCGGCAACATCTGAGACTGTTTCTGGACCATGTGTGGGATGTTTGAAGTAGCTGCCGACAAAGAAATAGACGCAACCGGGGAGGCGGGCGAGGACGATGATGCCCAAGCTCGACCTAAACGGGAGCTGCGACAGGTTTGACGGGTCCAGAACGCTGTCTTAGATCAAGAGACACGGCACCATGCCGTCGGGTCACTCTAGACTTGCGGCGCCCACCAAAGCTGTTTATTGGATCGGGCTCATGGAAAGATGGCACGTGCAGAGCTAGGTGACGTCTAGGTTGATAGACACGGTCTAAAGATGGTTGCGGGATTTCCGAGGCCCTGCAATGTTGAATTCTGGATAGATTAACGAGGGCAAGCTACTGATAGGAGTTCCTCGGGGTCCAGAAACAGTAGTCATGACGCCTCACACAAGCATTGCTGCTGCTGCTCTTCCATATATAATTATCTGGCCAGGTACGCGAAAGACTTCAACGGAAGACTTGCACACAGCGGCAAATCAAGTCCAAGGATCGCCAATTTTTTTTTTTTAATATACCTAGGTGCTCTCATTCTATCAGCCTTGTGTATGCTCAGTCTGAAACCGCTTCCACTCCTCTCCCACATCATGAAAGTAAATCCAGTCCAGCGGGCCTCCAGGAGTCGGCGACCACGCCGCATAGTCGACCTTCCCACTCGGCTTCGCGTCCAAAATATCATAGATCCTGTGGTAGTACGGTGAGCGAATCGCATCAAAACGATCAAGAGCCTGTTGCAAAGCAGCATGTTTCTTCGTCTGGTTGTCGAGAGACAGCTCGAGCAGCTGAGCCAGCAACCACCCGTCTTCCATGGCGAAGCCAGCTCCTGTCCCGAAGGCCCCTGAGAACTTGTCAGTATACTTCATTGTGCTGGGAAAGCATTTGGGACACATAGTATACCTTGTAGCGGATGAGATGCATCCCCAATAATAGCGATGTTCCCATGCGCAACGACATGCTGGAGTCTGTCGCCCGAGAACGCAGCGAACTCTTTCCAAGTGCCCTCTGGCACTTTGTTGATCGCCTCGCGAATCTCTGGTGTGAAAGCCTGCCATGTTACAAAAACGTCAACATTGCACATGACAGGAGCAAACCCCCCTCCTCCCTCTCCAAAAATCAAGTTGCAAATCCCACTCACTGTGAAATGCGCAGCCACCCTCTCACCACAAGCCGGCACTGCCCAACTACACTTCTCACCCACCGCCTGCGCCGGATCCTCATACGCCCTCAACGTCATCTCCCAGAGCCCCTGCCCAGCTTCAATCTCCTCCCGCGTCGACACCACCGAGCACTTGAACATGCGTCGCGGACCATGGTGGAACGCCGTGTACTCTGTGATAGAGAGGTGCTCGGCGAGCCGCAGGGGGATCAGGCACCGCCAGATGGTGGTGCCGTTGTATGTGGGCTCCGCGGTGGGGAAGGTCGCTTTTCGGACAGCCTTTGGCTGCGTGTCAGTCTCACGTAGGGTGCCAGAGATGTGGGGGTCCGAAGGCGGGGGGGGGGGGGTGAAGAGAGTTCGTAGGAGGGATAAAATAG
>PYFS01001767.1:0-60027 GCA_003671545.1 Ophiognomonia clavigignenti-juglandacearum | reverse complement strand
AGAAGACGTCTAAGTGTGTGTGGAGCCGCAGACGGCTGTAGGCGTGTGTGGGTGTTTAGTCAGCACAATGGCTGGATTAGAACCGTGATAAATAATTTACGCTTAATTAGCTATTTTAACGTTAAGTAAAGTAGTAAGGATAAAGCCCGTTTATATACAAGCTTCCTATTTACTCTATTAAACCACTAGAATATTATCAACTTAATTAGCTATAATAATATATACTAGAGAACCGTCGCTTTAAGCACCTATAAAACTGAATATATAGCTCTACGAAAAGCCGTAAAAGAGCTGGTATACCTATATAACTTCCTTATATACTTAAATAAGCACTTTAAGCTTGGGTATAACTTTAAAAAGCCCGTAATCTTAATAAATAACGAGGCCGCTAAAAAGCTAATAAATAACCCCGTCTTCTATAAACGGGTAAAGCATATAAATATAACGTATTACTTTACTAAGGAATTAATTAAGAGAGGAATGCTAAAAATCAAATAGACTAGCTTAAAAACGGAGCTAGCGGACTGGCTTACAAAGCCACTAACATAGCTAGACTTTAAATCTATAAAAGCCAAATATGGATTAGTTAAAGAAACTAAATAAAAACGCTATACAACCTACGGGGGGGATAGATTAGTTTTTTATTTATAATAATTCACTATTTAAAGGCCTTTTAGCTTATAAGTTATAATCGAGCCAGATTAAAGGCCGATTCTTTTTAAGCTTCTATAGGTATTTTGTATTCGATTCTTTTTAAATTACTTCCTTTCCTTTTGCTTTTACAAAATACCATATAAAGGAGGAATACCCTTATTTTTGCTAATCACGATACCCTCAAAACCGTTGGGGCCCTTAGGGGGGCCACCGGACGGGGCTACGGCCAAAACACCATATATATAGACAACCACTACCAAAACGGTGGCGACGATGAAGTTATATACGAAGCAAATAAGCCCCATACAACTTCAGAGGGAGTGTGAGATTATTGGATCCACAATTGGGAGTCATGGGCTAAATGTGAATTAGGGATGCACCCAGAATAGCAGACCCATACAAACTGGGCGGTCTGGGTATATAAACGGCATCAGGACAGCCATCTAGCTACTGTGAATTGACTCTCTATCGCTCTATTTCAACAGTTTGAACCAGGACGAGAGTCAACCCGCGGTCTACGGGCAGAAACACGACACATCAACAACCAGCTCAGGTTTAACAGCTACTCGGGTTCCTACCCACACCCTTCTCGACCACCAGGTTACTTTGCATCTTCTCTTCAGAGTTGCATCTTTTTAGTTGTTTACTGTTTCTGGGCCTTGGTTCTTCTTTCATTCTCGCTTTACTTGTTGCTTCCTTCAATGTCCTCGATGTTTTCCCTTTCATTTTCACCTGACCACGCGGCTACATCCCTTTCTTGCGCTTTTCTTCTTGCATTTTTGGATTCCAATGTCATGTGCTCAAGTGACTAACACTTTCAATAGACTTTGCAAACCTTCCAGCCCGCTACGTACCTTGACGTATTACGACGGACATTTTTGTTAGCCCTTTGACCTGCCTAGGACCTTCAGACCTTCAAGCCACTTCCATCAGGGGCCCAATGCCGCTCTAGCTACAAGCTCGTCAAAGCTTTTCAACGGGCGAAGCACCTTGCGCACCGAGACGAGAGAATCAAGTGCTCATTGCCTGGGCGTGAAGTATGCCAAACCTTAGGTCTCCAACAATAATCTTGCTCTCAGCAAGGTGATATTTGAGCAGGGCGTAGCAGGCACGCATTCCAGGTTTGTGTCGCAAAGGACCCGTGAAACCTTGAAGATTTCGCAGGGTCTACACTGTTTGTTGTCTTGCTACGAGAATGTGTTACTTCTTAACTCCGTGACGGGTTTTCTGATCCACCAAGTATTTTGGTTCATCCAGGTGTTAGGGGGGCAGTGTAAATAAGCTCAGGGGGGCAGTGCGTGTAATAAGTTCACAGGCACTATATAATGTCACGCATGCTGCATGCACTGACGAATGAAAACTATGAAATCGCATCGCTATTGGATTTCCTTTCTCCTTCTTAACAATCAGAGGGCAAACTTTGTTAATATCAGCGAGCTTTCATGAACGTAGAGAGGAAAGCGAAGAAAAGCACTACCTACGCCAGGAGTCTTGCGAATCCCCATGCCCAGCTCAGTCTTTCCTAGGACACATTTAGTGTGTAAGTTCTCTCCAAGATGTATGTACGGAGTAGCAACCGAGTATCAAACTACGACCGGGGAACATGAACCAAAGCCATCTCCCTGTTACTCCCCCCCTGCGTAAGCAATCTCATCGCCGCAGGCGCCGCAATCGCCTTCGACTCAACAGGACTCGGCAGCTGGAGGGCCTTCCTCGCAGGGGCGTTACTGCTGCTTCCCCCCATCATCAGCGGCGCTCTCGCAGGCGCGCCGCTGCCGCCGCCCCAGCCTATCATCAGCGGGTTCTTCACAGAGGGCTTTGCCACCAAGCTCGTGGCTCCTCCAACGCCTGAGCCCAGGGCATCCCGCACAGAATTTAGTAATTGCCGGCGGCGTCCAGGTCCTGCCTCACGCCGTGGTGCTTCTTCTTGAGGCGGACGGCGCGGTGGTGCTGTGAGGCGGGCTGGTGGGGTTGCTTTTTGTGCTGGACGAGCGGCGGCAGGAAGTTGAAGAACTTGAGGTGGAGACGATACTCTGTCGAAGCCGAAGAACTCGCGCGCGCTGGTGGAGGGCTCAACTGATGGCAGAGAAAGTTGAGGTCGTGCGGCAGGGAATGCGTGGCTCTGTTCGTACGAGTTATGGGCCTCGTCGTCTTCGTCTTCGTCGTCGGAGGAGGGGTCCCAGACACCCCGGGGCTGGGAGTGATAGCCGCCGTCTCCATCCATAGATCCCGATACGACGAAGGAGTCTTCAGAGTCCCATGTATATGCATCATTTGGTGGCGGAAATACCGTGGACCGTGCGCTGCTTGACCGTGTGTAGGAGTATCTTGACGGTCTCCAGGAACGCGGACCTGCAGCTCGAGTACGATGTCTCGGGGCCGCACCAGAACGGGGAAGCGACGCGGCGTCTACCGAATAGTCTCTGTCTTCGTCTTCCACGTAGGACGACTCGTCTAGCTCTGACGGCCTCGGGGCTCGAGGGTAATGATTTCGTGTGGCGTGGTGCGTGTACTCCTCGCTATATCCAGTATCATAGGAAAACTCACTCATAGATAGACTTCGGGCTCGATGATAGCGTCTCGGTGCGGTGTGATGGGCGTGTATCTCGCTTTCCTCTTCACAAGATTCCCCACCCTCCGACTCGCTGCTCTCCGAAGAGTCGTGAGCATAAGCTCGAGATGCGATCAAGAGAGGCCCACGAGCTGACTGCCGAGCTATAGGAAGGTGTCGAAAGACCTTCGTGACGAGGAACGTCAACGTCCGCAGGCGTGTTGTTAGCAGCTATATGATGATAGTCAAACTGGGCATAGTCCTCGTAGTAACGATGTCCAGCTTCGTGAGGTGCGGTAGCTTGACCATAACTGGTGACATAATCGGGCTGTTCGAGCCCTTGGAAAGCGGCAGCTCCAGTATCGATCCTCGCGTAGTAAGGCCGTTTGGCTTCGTGAGGAGCGGCAGCGTGAGCATTAGTGATAATGTAATCGACCTGGTCGACTTCCTGTGATGCGGTAGCCTCTCTCGCGTCCTCCAATGGAGCTCCATATTGCTGGTATTCGGTGGTACCAGGCGGGAATGGCTCCGCGAGAAACATCTCCCGCTGACGTCCACCCGTGCCTGGCCCTAAAGTGCAAATCCGCCAGGCAGAGCTGACCTGTGTGTTCGGCAACAAAATCGGCCGCTCTCGGGTCCAGTCTGCTCGCCGTACCGTGGTGGCCGGGTTGTATACCGCCTGGTCTTGGTATGCAAAGAAGCAGGACACCATGTCTCCGGACAGTGTCGGCTGGCCCGTGCGCAGACGGTTCCATATCTGCAGCACGATCTGTGCTACATCTGTCGTTCCAACACTAGTTTCAAACGGTCTATCAATTACGACATTGTGTCTGAGCAAAGCAGAGATCTGTTCTCTTCAGAGACTCACAAGACAGTCGATCCCTCCTCCAGCACAGCAACCTCCACAACGAAATTCCCGAACTCAAACAACTGCACCCACGTCGCATACCCCGTGCGCGATATCCCAGCGGTCACGAGCCAGTAGCCCGGGACATGCCAGTCCACGTCGAAGCTCTGGTGTGACTCAGAACGGCGGATATGGAACCGAGAGTCGTTCGAAGGCGCTTGGAGGAGGGCGTAGCTTGTGGCTTGATCCAGGGAGTCGGCGGAGTAGAAGTTGTTCAGAGAGCAGGTGGATACTTCGCTGGTCCAGCGCATTTCAGAACTGTTGGCTTCCAGGAAGACGTAGGGGTAGATTGGGAAGAAGGGTACGTGGCCGCCATGGTAGACAGGGATTGGGAGGCAGTCTTTCTGTTCGTAGTGATGGGTTTGATATCTAGGTACATCTTGAGTTGGTATTAGCTTGTTCGTACCGTGGTTCTGGGTGGGAAAAACTGTGCAGAAAAAGACCTCGGGAATTAACGCTGGGTCCTCTGATATAGGCACGTAGTTCGGCTCTCTCATGTCTACATCACTCAGTCGTGTTAGTCACTCGACTCTGCCGAAACCTGGACAAGCACGAAGTACTGAGCCATCGAAGTCCGGTGATCCAACGCGCGTCGCGGCTGCACTCTCATTGAAGCTCAATTAAGTTTGACGTGTGCTTACACACCTGCACCACTTTATAAACTGGTTCCCAGAGGTAGACTCAATCGCGTAGAATAGTTGTTACACATGCTCGCGGTCGTTGTGCGAACCTCCCGGCTGACCATGCCTTACGGCAAAAACCAAGTCTCACTGCACCACTCTTTACGTATGCGCCCCGAGCGCTCCTTCGAGGTTACTAGATTACCTATGTAGTACTAAATGTGCGTTCCAAATCCGGCGGCTATGGAGAATACTACTTACAATAAAACCAAACCAAGGAGACTCAGAAGCCCAGCAATTGCCATAGCTTTCCCGTAGCTTATTAAATGGAAGGCAAAACCTGCGATTTCCACTGAAAAGAGTCTCGTGGCAAACGTGATAGGTAGGAAAATAACGCATAGCTTGCATATAAGAGACACATTCCGAAACGTTCTGCTTTGAGACTGGGATCTTTGATGTGATGTCAGAAGAAACTGGGCATTAGCCAAAGACGCAGCTTGTTCAATTGGCCCATCCATTGTCTCCCGCAGGAAGTGCATTAATCGAACACAAAGCTGATCAAAACGGTCATTGGACCTTTGTGACAGCCTCACACCTGCAGCTGCAGCTCGGATGGAATGGGTTTCTGACCCGTAGTCCCGCAAAAGCGTGCAGATGAGACCCAAATGGCTTTGCAATACAAAACTGATATGCCTTAGCTTTGTTATCTCTTCGCGCTGCCTTTGATGCGAATCGCCCCAGTCTTGACGAGGTGGAGAATATTGATCGATATTGGACTAAAACAGCAATTATCAGCCATTCGTTGCCTCGATGTCGGTCAAGTTGTCAACTGGTAGTGACGCATACAAATCTATTCCAGACGTTCTGAGACGAAGTGAGAAAGTTGATTGCTGCTGCGTAGTCGTTGCATAAGTTGAATAAAAGAGTTGACGATAAGTCCACAGCAACATTAGCAGGGTCAGGAAGACGGGCATGGTATTGTCCTTCGGACGTCGTCCCCAGACGAGCGCTGATTGGCGTGTCGAAGATATTCTCAAGATCTTCCTTCCCTTTTCGAGAGAGCATTGCCAGCGTGAATTTGGTGTTATTACGGCAATTTTCCAGCTCCTGCGGCAGTACTGGCTCTTCGTCATCCTTCGATTCGTCTCGCGTATCCTTGATGTATAGGAGTGCTTCATGAATGGAAATGACAGTGTCTAGGGGTTCCAAGCCTGAGTCAGTGATTGAAGTGGAATTTTCGAATTGAGAGGAATGCCACCTACTGTCGGCGGTCAGAAAATGCCAAATCCAATGATTGCGAGGTTTCCATGTTGCAGAATCTTGCATGCAGTCTTCTTTGGCACTTCTGAACTCGTGGAACCAAGTGGCTCTAACACAGACGTCTACATGTACTTAGGTAAACACCCTATTGAGTGACGAATCGAAGAGTCTCGAATCAATTGATGGCAAGGTAATATGGAAGCTTACATTGAGACCCGTGCTCAAGCGTGTTGTCCGCCATTCCATAGGGTGTTGCTTTCAGGTAATACATCGTCTCCCTATCTTCCTGATGGAAGAACATGGTGTTTTTCTCATGGAATAGGTGACCATTCGGAATATTTTCTAGTCGGGTTGTCGTGTCTCGGCTTGGCCCCTTGTTCTGCATCCAATCTGTTCCATGTCTTTTGAGATTTTCTGAGACGTACCGTCCGGCTTGGTCCGTTGATAGAATGCGATTCGTGATGGTCGAAGAGAATCCGTAGTGGTTTGCGATATGTCTTATTGCCTCAAGATTGTTTTCTATCGACCAGATGTTACTGCACACGTGGAAAGTTGCGGTTCAGCACTCGTCCATTGAAACTGCTCAAGTGGAGAGTGGACAGCTTACATCCACGTCACTGGTAATTTCTCATCGCTCTGTTGCGATTGCAAACTCAGTAGGGTGACGAAATCCTTTTGCCTGAGATTTGTTGCAACTTGTGAATCATTGGCCCCGAACCGGACCACAAAATTCGAAGTACTTTCTTTCACAGCATTCTCCTTGTAGTCCTCGTAGACGTGGTTTTCATCGAAGTTGTGGAACTGGTCGCGTAATTCTGACAGAGCCTCGGGATCAGCGACAGAAGAGCTGGCCATAGAGCGAGGGTGCTGCGCTAGAAAGGAGCGCCAGCCTTGGACATCGCAGCGTAGAAGAGTTTGGCGAGAGACTTAAGGAGAGTGATAGTACCATTGACTTCAGGTAGTCATCAACAAGGCTTCGAAAGTCTACATGGAAGACCCTACAATAGATATGAATAAAGAATTCCCTTTTCACATCATGATCATCTGGGCAACAGACGAGCGGCACTCAAATATACCCACACAGCCAGCCACAACTTTGCCCCACGCCCCGAGCACTTGGCGAGTATATCACTTTCTGATGAATACGAAAAGATCCCGCGCCAGGTACATATGTAGGGCGAGCTGGAGGTCATTGGCGCGAACCGGCACGCTGCATGGCCAGAACCACGGCCAAATTCCACCACTCAGGTCGCTGTGGGCTTTCAGGACTCTGTGGCCTGGTGCAGGCCAGATGCTTATTCGGGCTTATGGCTTAATGTTGTGTAGCACGCTTGATTAAGGTGGGCCCCTACGGCAGGCCGCAGGCTGAGCTGGTTGATACTGGTCCTATCGTGACCACACTCATCTGGTGCTGACTGCATGTGCAAGTAAGCAATAGCTCTGAGCGCAACCGCACAGCGCGGCTCAACTACAAAACCTGCCCATGCATGATGCTGCTAAGCCTTTTGCGGTGGAAGTACCATCCAGAATGCTGGCAGTACTTCGTGATGTGGAGTGATCAGACGCTGCAATGGCCTCCCTCTGTTATTACCGCTTCAGGGGTCCTCAGTTACCGTTTCTGGGGTCATTTGAGCACTTTCACCCGGATTGTAGTACGCTTTCCAGTTTCTATCATACGTGTTTAGGACGCTGTTCGATTTTCAAATCCTATTGACTCACTGAGCCTGTTCAGCTGCCATCGATCATGGCCGACGCTGCTGCAGCCTTGAGCCTGGCGGCGAATGTCTTGCAAATGTTGGACTACGGTCGACAATTCGTGGTTGCTGCGTGGTCAATCTACAATTCTCGCGACGGAGTCACAAGCTTCGTGCAAGCTTCACAGCACCTGGGTGCCGCCTTTGATTCGCGCAACGACATCCAGGCCATAGAAAGTATCGCGAGTCTTCGAATCGTGTCTCAAAATCTTACTACGATCCTGCAAACTTTGGAGACTCAGCCTGCCGATCCTTTTCCTGGAAAACCCCACGATAAGAAGCTCACGAGCACCAGCAACAAAGGGCACATGCCAGATGACAGTATTCCACCAACGCACCGCAGTACTACAGATGGCCCCGACATGGATCGCGAGATAAAACTTCTCGTCGCGGAAGGCCGCAATGTGTCTGTGCAGATTCTCGAGGTGCTGAAAAAGGCTGGTTTTCACGGCGATGGCAAGCGCAGCAAGTTCGGTGTGTTCAAATCTGCATTCTTTGCGGTGTTCAAGAGTGATCAGATCAGGACCATGGAAACGAAATTGGATCGAATCCAGAGCCGCCTCACTCTTAATCTCGTAGCATCTTTCAGGTGCGCACTGGCCGTCCCATCTCTTCCTCTTGTCTTGCTACTGTGCACATTCTGTGTCTCTATGTATACTGACTAAGAATCGCAGACAATACACAATGTCCACACTGGAAGAGCAAGGCCAACTTCTGCAACGACTCGCACAGGATTCACAAAGCACGGTTGGAGAGCTTTCTGTTGAAAGTTTGACAGCCACAACGAGCACCACTGCGGCCGTTGGGATCCGAGCTATCAAATATCTTTCCAACAAGACCAGCTCATCTCCAGACCTGATGAAGTCTATTACAACAGAAATGTTCAGCATCGTATTTGGACAAGACGCGGAACAACAGACGAGGATATCCTCCGATTCCTCAAACTTTGAGCTCAGCGACCAGAAGAGACAGATATTAAACCAAAGATTTCTATCCAAGCTTTCTTATGAGGATATGTACCATCGGGAGGATACCGTGGTCGCTGCCCATGACAAGACTTTCCATTGGATATTCCAGAGAAACACGGGTCAGTCTCTTCCTTGGGCGGACTTCTGTCAATTTCTTGAATCCGAAACCCAACGGCGGTACTGAATTACTGGAAAACCTGGGTCGGGGAAGTCAACTCTTATGAAATTCATCACCCGACCGCTTCCAGACCAAGGCACTCAAAGCAGAACACCGGGGCCTCAGGCAAACAGCCACCTACAGTGTACGCCGTACCTGAAAAAATGGGCTGGCAAGCGACCACTGTCTGTTGCTTCCTTCTATTTCTGGGCCGTAGGTTCCCAGATGCAAACGTCAAGAGAAGGCCTGCTTCGGACAATCCTGCATCAGCTACTTTCAAAGAATACCGAGATCATAGCCAATGTGTCGCCGGCACGATGGGAGTCGCTTTGTCTCTTTGATCACGATCCAACCCCATTCACAGAAGAAGATCTTAGGAGACTTCTTTCGCACACCATTCGCCAGATCTGTGCAACTGGGAAGGTCTGTCTTTTCATAGACGGACTTGATGAATTCAAAGGTGACCATCAAGACTTGGTCAAATACTGGAACGCTCTGTTGGCAGAATCTCGACTGAAAATATGCTTCGCAAGCCGTCCTTGGACAGTATTTGAGGAAGCTTTCACGGAGCAGCCGAGTCTTATGTTACAGCATCTCACACACAACGACCGAAAGTCATACGTCTCGTCACATTTCGAAGGGAACGTTGGATTCAGGAGGCTTCAAGCCTCTGAGCCTCTATTCTCCAAAAGTCTTGTACTAACCATTGTGGAGAGCTCTGAAGGGGTCTTCCTTTGGGTCAGCCTTGTCGTCGACTCCTTGCTCAACGGAATGCGAGACGCCGACCGAGTCACTGACTTGCAAAAAAGACTGGACGCAATGCCCAGGGACTTGGAGGATCTTTTCCAGAGAATGCTCAATGACTTGAGCCCGGAACGCTTGCAACATACAGCCCAATACTTCCAGCTCATTGCAGCTTGCTCCCAGCCCCCTACAGCCATCCTGCTTTCGTTCGCAGATGAGGAGGAAGATGACTTTGCTATCAAGCTACCCGTTAAAAGATACGACTGGTCGGAGTTCAACAACCGGGTCGAGTTCATGCGTGTTCGAATCAACAGCACTTGCAAGGGGTTGTTAGAGTTACGACTGCCCCAGCGAGACGACAGTGCAACCACCTACGACAAGATAGCGTTCCAGACTGTGGGATATCTGCACCGCACTGTAAAAGACTTCCTGGAGCAGCCTGGCCCACGAGATAAGATCGCGAAGGTCATTGGGCAGAATTTCGATGCCCATCATCGGCTTTGTTCAGCCTACCTAGCACTCTACAAGACATGTCACCATCACTTCCCAGCACAGAGACTGAGTGACACCTCTTGTGCAGCATTGCTAGGTTGTCTTCGGCAGATTCCTATGGCGCCCATTGCCGCAGCCGTGCGTATGTTTCCCATTCTGGAGAACTTCCGACAGATTCTACACTCTCGTCTCGAATCATACTCCACCATCGGCACCTTATTACTCCAAATGCTGCAGTCTCTAGAGTCTGAGGGAATACCAGTGCCTCCAATTTCGCTTATACCCACAGATCTAAACAGCACCCCAAGCAAACAATTCGCAAGTACAGTGTACTTCCTGTCTGTTGCTATCTACAGCCATGCTACGCCGTTCATGATCGACAGGGTCCAGAGCGGCTTTGACGACAACACAAATACATCCTCGGTTGCACTGGTTCAAGGCTCTAGCCTCCGCCGGGGGAAGAGGCATTCTTTGACGACCATGTTGGGGGGCGGTAGACAGAGAAGGGAGAAACAGCTCCAACGAGATCGTCAAACCCCGTCGATCGAAGACTGGCTGTTATACAACGTCATAGTCGCTGCGACGACAGAAGGCTCCATACCAATGCCGTTGGTCGAACTCTTGCTGCGAAAAGGAGCACGTCCAGATTTTGCCGTTCACGTCGGGCATGGTCAGCCCGGGCAAGATACCAGTGTCTGGCAACTAACGCTGGCAGCATCGATTCGCGCGTCTGCGGGAAACTACTCCGGCCATATGCTTTCTGAAGACTGGGAGCAACTCATGGCCTGCATGCTGGCACAAAATGTGGTTCTCAAGAGGAACATTGTGGCGGGGTCATTGGAGGTCCTGAAAAGACACTGGAATTTGGAGCCCCGGGAGTTTGACACGAAAAGAATGGTCGATGAAGTATTTCACGTTCTCCGGATGAAGCTCAAAGGGCACGATGTTCTGAGATCTATTGGTTACACACTGAAGAAAAGTAGGACGTAACACACTCGCATTTTGTTGTTGGAACAGGGTTTCACCACCACCATGAGATATCCAAAACACAAAATCACAGGACAGTAAGGATGGGAAATCCAGCACACCGTTGTGAGTTGGATGATGGTGGTGGTGGAGCAGAGTGTATCAACCGCAATGATGCCCAGAGGTGGATTTTCTACTGCGAACACGATTAACCCGGAAGCGCGAGCCATGGACTCAAAGGCAGACGAGAAATCAGATAGTCTTGGGTGTTATCATAAGTCATTCATGCCATGCCATCATGCCCTTTCCGATCCTTTCCAACCTCATAAAACATCAAGCCCACCCACCAGTGAAAAATCCTCCCCTCTGCCCTTTTCCCGCATGCTGGTATAGTATCTAATGAAAAAGACCAAACAAGATGCCACCAGCCAAACAAACACGCTTAAGATTCCAAAATCCGACCTTCCAAGTTTGCAGCAAATGAGAATAAAAAAGAGGAGAACATAAACTGGGTCATTAACAGCATCATCAATCCACCTCCCTCCTCTTCCTCCTTCTCCGCCTCCTCATGTCCTCAGTCTCCGCCTCTTCCTCATCACTATACCCATGATCCCCCTTCCTCCTACCCTTTCCCCGCTCATCACGACTAACATCACTCCCGCCGCCTCCATACGCAACCACATTCCGCTCACCCCTCCCTCTACTCCTCCCCTCCCCGTTGTCCCGTTCCTCCTCAGTCCCAGGAGGCGCCATCACGCCCCCCAACAACTTCCCCGCAAGCCCCAACCACCCGCCCACCCCCTTCGGCACGCCCTCGCCCCCAAGCAACCCACTCACATCCCGCATCATCCGCTCCACCTGCTCGGGATCCGTCCCCGCGACGCCCCACGTACCACGGACCTGCGGTCCGCCCGTGCGCGGGCTGCGGTACTCAAAGTCGCCGCGGCGCTCCGTCCACCCGCCACGACCACCACCACGCCGCGTGTTCGCAGCAGCAGCGCCGTCCACAGGTCGCCCGGACGGGTCGAACCGGTCCGGCAGCACCTCGATCTCATCCTGTTCGCTGCTGTCGTCTTTCGAGCGGTCCGATTCGACGGGCCCGCGCCCGCCGCGGTGGTGACCGCGTGAGGTGGTTAGGGGGCGGTCCATGGAGGAATCGGAGGCGTTGCGGCGCGGGCGTTTGCGGAAGCGGCGTTGTTGTTGTGGGGTGGCCGGGACGATGGCGCTGGCTGCGTCGTTGTTGTCGTCGTCGTCTGGAGCAGCCTTTTTCGATGACTGCTTGTCGTCGTTGCCTTCGTCATCGTCGTCGGTGGCGGGTTCGCGGTCGACGTTGTCGTGGGAACGGCTTTGGGCGCGGTGGCGGAGGAGAGTCTGGGAGGACTGTGGGGAGAGGGGAATCCATTGGACGCGGGAGGAGGTGGAGCCGGCTGGTGGGGAGGGTAAGCGTGTGTAAATATAAGAGGAAGTGGTAGTGGTGGTGGATAGCGAGCGACCTCGGCTCTAGAAGGTTAGTTGATCGCTTTGGTTTAAACCATCTATAGAGTTAATCAGCTTGCTGTATCCGGTAGTGGTGATTTTCATATTGAGTTTGTGCTGGGTCATTTAGGGTATAGCCTAGTTAGGCTAAAACACTTAGTCCAGCAGAGGGGCATTCAAGCTCCGCCAGACCAGCAAATAACATATCGGAATCCACGGCCTCGGTTACTACACGCAGTACTATCCCGAGCATCCACCCCCTACACCGACAGCCGCACGAACAAAGGGAGACGAACATCTACTTACATGATCCCCATCCAACGGCCGATGCCCACCGGTAGGCGGAGGCGGCAGGCCCGACTGCGTCGCAGCCGAGGGCGGTGGCGGCGGCGGAACCGTTGGCGTGCCCTGCGTCGTCGTCGGAGGGTAGTCCGGCGGCGGGTTGTAGGCGCGGTAGCCGCCGTTGTTGGGCGGCAGGTCGTGCAGGTTCGTGGTGGCTATGTTCGGGTGCTGCGTGAAGCCTTGCGTGTAGGTCGTATTGCCGAGCTCGGGGTCGATGTCCGCGTGTTGGTGGTCTTGTGCATATGGTGGTGGGCTGTAGTAGGCGCCGCCCGAGGCGTGGGGTGGCGAGGACGGCCGTAGTGGGTTGCCGTAGATGTCGTCGTTGGTGGTAATGGAGTCTTCGTAGTCTATAACGGGGTTGTTAGAGTGAGTGGTTCTCTCGCATATGTGGGCACGTAGCTGGTGTGTGTGTGTGTCAGCATGGAGGTTTTTGGGCTGGGTGCCACTCACTCCTGCGATCACGTTCCCTCTCCCTGCGTGCTCGCTCTCTCTCTGCCCGTCGTTAATCCCGGATAGGCGACGTTCTCTCCCTGCTATTCTCCCTACTATGCTCTCTCGATTCCGCCTTCTTCCCATCCGCATACTTTTTCAACCCTATTCCCGCAGCCGCAGCCGCCGCCGCCCCAGCAGCCATATCCCTGAATCGACTCCGACTCCTCGCCCTCTTCACATCCCCCTTCGCAGTTGCCGCCTCCTCGACACCCACACTCTCACTATCATACGCACCCACCCCCGAATTACGCGCCCGGTTCTTCGCCAACCGCTCTGCCCTGCGCCGCTGCCGCTCCGCCGCCGCGTCCACCGTCCTCGTTCTGCCGCCGTGCTCGTACGCAGCGGGGTTCATGTTGTCGTCGGAATAGGCGGGTGCGTCGGAGTAGATGGCGTGGCCGCCATACTCAACCAAGCCTAATTCAGGATCAGCGACGGCGGCGGCAGGGTGGGAGGAAGTGTGTCGGGAGCGCGACCTGCTGCGCGACTGGGACCGGTCCCGCGACGCGGCGCGCCGCCGCGCCGCCGCCCGCGCCTCCCGTTCGCGTTCGTACTCCTCATCCGAGCTGTTCAAGCCCCCGCGTGACAGCGAGCGGCTCCGCTCGCGCGACGCCGACTTCTTCTCGCGCGCCTTGTCATATAGCTTCTTGCCCGCGGCGCCGGCGAGGCCCGCCGAGAGCACTTCGGCGCCCGTGCGCAGGCGCGACTACGAGCGGGACTTGGAGCCGTTCTTACCACCGCCGCTGCTGCGCGCTTTGGACTTGTTGCGGAAGTGTTGGACGAGCCCTGCGACGGCTGCGGTGCCGGCGGCGGCTTTGGCGACGCCGCCGCTGCCGCGGGAGGGCGAGCGTGGGCCCTTTGGACCGCCGCGGCTGCAGCTGCGGCTATAGTAGCTATCTGAGTCGCTGTAGTAGCCTCCGCGGCGGGTATGGCTGCGTCCACGGCAAGCCTCCTCCTTTTCGATCTTTTGAGATTGGTAGTACTTTGTTGCGCCGGCGATAGCGATGGCCGCGGCGGCGAGACCGAGGCCGGTTTTGATCTTAGAGTGCTTGTCCTTCTTCTCCCTCTCCTCGTCTTCATCGTCGTAGCGGTCATCGTAGCGGTCGTCGTACCGTTCGCCCGGTCGCGATCTAAAGCGTCCACGTCCGAGCGCGTAATAATCATCACGGTCTTTATCGTCGCCGTATCGATCATTATACACCGAGCGCGCGCGCTTCACGACCTTTGTCCCCAGGGCGCCTAGCGCTGCTCCAGCGAGGATTTGGCGGCCTCGCGCACCCGAGGCCTGACCGCCCCCACGGCTAGAGTCCCGCCGGGGGCGCGATGTAACGAGTGCTGCTAGTCCGGCGCCTGCGACGGCGCCCTCGGCGAGGTGCCGCTTATGGTGGTGGTCGGACGATTTGCTACGCTTGCGCTTGATGATGGTGCGCCGTACGTAGACATCGTCGCCGTCGGAGCGATCTCCTTCGCTATACCGGTCCCGTGAGCGGCCACCACGTCGGTATATAGCGTAGTCATCGTCGCGCACGCGGCGCCCGTCATACCGCTCGATCTCGCGGTGTTGGTAGTAGTAATCGTCGTCACGCGCGCGCGGCACAACCGCGACTTCCTGCTGTTGCGGCTGTCTGTACGGCACGATGATGGGCGCGGGCTCGGGCGCCTTTTGCACGATGATGCGTTGCTCGGGCGCGCGTTGGCGGATGATGATGGGTGCGGGGTCCGGGGGCGCCGGCTCGAAGTACTCGGTTTCGCGGCGGATGTGCTCGAATTCGCCGTGCGGGGTCTCGTCGCGGCGCTCCTCGCGGCGGGTTTGGATGGTCACGTCGACGCCGTCGCGGCGCTCGACACGGCGGTCCACCTGGACTTCGACATTATCCTGGAGATTTATAAGCTTATTACGAAAAGAAAAATAATTAATTTAGCGAGAATTATTAAAGATTATATATAGATAGTCCCTCGTATGGACGATAATTCTTTTTATATCGAATATTAAATAAAATTTATATAATTATACGGGTAGGTATTTACTTCTTTCCTAATAATCTATATTTTTTGCTTAAGTATTTAAAAAAAATTCTTTTTTTATATCGAATATCTATATTTTTTTCCGTTTCTTTATAATACGTTTTATATCGACGCTTTTAGATTAATAATTCTTAAAATTCACTATATCATAAATATTACGTATATTTCGACGCTTTTAAATTAATATTTTCTTTTTTTAATTCTTTTATAATATATTATTTAACGAGGATATATGCTTTAAGGTCGAAGAGTTTAATATTTAATTATTTATTATCGACCGGAATATTGTAATATTATAATTAGATTCGTCGCGAGTATATGATATCTATCGTCAGATCAAGGGACATCTCTCTATTTAACTATCGAAGAAAATCGAAAGGTGTGGGTTTTCGAATATTATATACATTATCGCCGGGCGCAACATATATATAGCATATAGCCAAAAAAACCAAAATTATATAGGCCGTCGACAAAAGGCGCATATATCGCCGTATAACATCTAGTGAATTTATAAAAGAAAATTAATAGCTACGGAAACGGAAAAAGATCGGATATTAAAAATTATTCTTAATATTATATATATCGAATACAAGGATTATATAATGAAAACTTTACTCCTAAATCTAATATTCTTAATCAAAATAACGCCTAAGCAAAATAATAGAACTTTTTTTAAATTTTAGAAATATAAGCTATGCGATATAAATAAAATAATAATAGAAAGAGGCATAACTTAGATATCCTATAATCTATATATAATAATCAATCGCCTAAAATTCCCATTTTCGATTTTACCTCCTAAAATCGTATAGAATTTATGCTAAGCATCTGTTGGTTCGAATAGATACCTCATTATATATTTATATTATAATACCGATATATTAAATTAGCGGGCTTACGGGTAACCGCTTATTTTATTTGGTCGCAGGTTCGTAGCCCTTAAGGCTGCCTTTTAGGGTTACGTTTTTTCGGCGCTTCTATAATATAATAGATTCAATTTCGTATCTATTTTTTTATATATATAATAATGCTAATATTGATTATTTCTTATATACTAAAATAGCGGATTTAGAATTTAGATATAAAACTTGCGATTATTGCCTTTAGGATAATAATCCTAGGATTATAGTTTCCGGAAAATCGATAATTAATATTAAATATTCGTTTTCGGCGAATTATTATAGGTTATTTTAAGTATTTATTTTTAGGTGATTATCTTTAAGAAATCGTTTTAAGTTGGTGATTATAATTTATAAACATCCGGTTTTTAAATCCGTAATTTTAAATATATATATATATATAGACGGGGCTACGTCGGCGGCAAATAAACGTATAGAACGTCTTATATAAATACTATTTAAAAACCCTCGCCGAAAGAATATTTATATTTAAGTAATATATTTGGGCTAGGTTATCCAACGGCTTTCGTTCTTTAATATGATTGGTATAAATGGATCGAATGCTTAAATACTTATAATATATGCAATACAATCTTGACCTAAACAATATATAACTTTCTTTTCCGTTTTTAACGCACCAAAACCTTATGCCGATTCTTAGCGCGAAACATATATATTCTATTACGTCCAAATTCCATTTTTTGATAATATCTATTCAGCCTAAAACTTCCACCATATACATATAGTTTATTTCCTACAAAATGATTATACTTTATATAAACATAGAACAAAAACTATATAAAAAGATTGACATATATTAAATTATAGATATAAATAGAAGTATATCGTAGGATATTATCTATTAAATATCTAATATCTTTTTATAAAATTATAATATATAATCGAAAATAGGAAGGTTTAGTTTCCTTTGATATACCTATTAGGTTTATTATCTTTAGTCAAGCCACCGTGCTTAATAGGCTTATAATCACCACCGGTGGCGCCGGACGCATCAGATCTACTAAAAGTGCCTCCGGTTTAGCTACCTTGCTTTCTAGCCTCGATGGGGTCGACTTTGCCGTAAGCGAATTTTGCGGATAAAATAATAATTAGCAACGAAATATCGAAGCAAAATAGAATATCGGTAATTATTATTTATCTCCGATATCGATATATTTATCGGAGATGCTATCCTACTTAAGGCCGTCGTGCTTTATATAAATTATATCAATAATTATATAATTAAAAAGGGGTATTAAGATAGATATACTAATGGGCTTATAGTTAAATTTAATAAAATTATTAAATAGAAAATATTGGTGGATTATATCTTTACGAAATCTTGTATATAAAAGCTAGAATAAAGATAAATATGATGATATTTAGAATTCTACGAGAATTAGTATTTCCTTTTACTTATTCTTATATAAATCCAATATACTATTAATTTAATACGTTTAAATTGGTTTGCTAAATATTTTTCGGCTAATTCGAATTATTCGATTTAATACGTTATAAACTTATTGACGATAATTGACCATTAGACGGAATTTAATTTACTATATAACGGATCGAAATATACATATTATATATATCAGATTTCGTATTATTTAAAATTAAAACATATAAATAATATAAATTTTAAAGATAAGGGCATAGACTTAATCTAAGAATAGCTATTTAATAGCCCATTAAAACATTCCCCTAATACTAAGAGCGATTATCCGAAAGCGAAGAGTTAGGATATAACCAAGCATTTTAATACTTTTATAATATATATACATTATAAAATATCTCGTACGTAAAATCGTATGATTTTCGTACGTTTATAGATAATCGGTGATATAATAATAAGCTACGTTAATTAAGCGCTTTACCGGCGATATTTAATAACGGTTTAGCTAATAGAATCAGCCTAATAAGCCTTACCAATTAGCCTTATCCCAAAGCTTAAAACCTATTAACTCGGATAATTTTAAACCGATTAAAGCTAAAGACTCTTTATATATATTTACTTAAAAGGAAATTAATAAGATTCTATCAAATTGCCAATTCAAGCCACCAATAATTAATCCGAAGAAAAGATTCTTACGAAAATATTATTAGATATGATTATATAAACTCCGATTAACGAATCTAATATTTCGCGTTATCATTAAACCTACCATTTTCATAAATAACTAAATAGAAATTATCCAATAAACTAATATGAAAACATTAACTAAAGCTATAAGCCACCAGATCGATATAATTTAAAATGATACATTTAATTAAATAAGCCAGACGGATCAGATCTAATAAATTAAACGGCGGTATAGCGTCTCCGGCGCTCCGTATAAAATTAAGGCTAAGTCCGATCCATAGCACTAAAGCTCCGGTATTTTATTAAACCTATATTAGACTAGCTACCCCTAATTATAATAAATCTATCGTCGAACCAAATTCTTTAATATCGCTTTCCGCTATTAATGGCATTTCTGACAAATCGATATAATTTTTCGAATTTCGATATATTCCCTATAATTCATTTTTAAACTATTTAGGATCAGGATTGATCTATAAATTCGAATTTAACATTAATATTACGCGATTCTATATATGATTTCCTTATAAATCCATTTGCCCTTAAATAAAGATTATATTATTACGGCATAATTTCTCGGCTAAACCTACAGCGCTAAAGCCACAGCAGATCCTGAAATCTAAAAATTGATATACTAGAACGTGCTAATTTACTCAAATGTATAGAATAAAAAATAATCAAGCTTAAAGCTTCCAATCGACACATAATCACTCAACAAACTATCCCTATGGTAGATATTTCTAATCCGAGAAATACACTAACATCGTTCTATCGCCTTTATTGCTTATAGCATATACACCTATAAAAATGCCTATACGCTAATCAATCACTCGTCCAATATAATTTTAAAAACACTCACTTATAAATCCATAATTTAACACGCTATTCGATATATATAAAATCGTCTATAGCTTATTCTCCTTATTTTTCGATTTTACCGAAAATGAATAATACATTTCGTCCGACACCTATATTACAAATATTAATAACTTCCTTACCCATATATTTAAGACCGGGGCGATAATAAAAGCCGGCATAACGATAAATAAGATACCTTTATATCGGATCTAAAGAATTAAAACGCTTGTCCTTACCAGTAATATAAATATAAAATTCGAAATAAATAATATATTTTCGTTCGCCAAAAGAAATACAATACTAAATTCTAGATAATGGTCTTAAGTTAAAAAGATGGTAACGCTTATTTCTTCTTAAATAATTTTGGGCAAATAATCGAATATTACGCTATACATAAAAAACGTATTTTATTAACGGTAGCCGATAAAGATCTGCTCTTTTAAGCCAATATATCGCCCGTTAAAACTTATAAGGTTGAATTTTAAAAGTAAAAGCTAAAATATATTAAGATAATCTTCAAACGAGATAAAAAACGAGGATTTATTTAGGAAACGCTAATAAATGAAATATATTAGGAATAAGGATTTAAATATAAAATTAATATTATCGCTATTTTAAATAAACGGCCCAACATCTAAAATATTAATCTCTATAAATAAAAAAGCCTACCCGCTCTCCTCTTTAATAATAAGCGTAAAGACCGGAAACTCATTCGCCGCCCAAATAACCACCATCATTACCGTTTTTCGATTTATCGGATAATTGGTATATTCAGGCCCACCTCTTATCGCCAAAGCTATTCCCTACTAATTCCTATTTAGATCTTAAAATAAATCTATATAGCCTACCATTTAGAAATACATTATAGTATTAGCATTAATTAATATCAGATTCGAAGCAGCGCTTTTATATAAGCTATATAAAACTTTCGACCGCGTTATAATGATCTTATATATAAATCCGGTTCCGCCCTCAGCGATCAAAAAATAATAATAATTATCTTTCAAATAAATATATAGCCCCTCGGGCACTCTGCCATTTATATTATTCTATAAGATCTGCTATTCGCTTAAAATCTCGCTAATATCGAGATTTACCGAAGCGAATTACAGACCGAGATAAATATTATAATAATACGATCCTATTATATACGTAATACCGTCAATATCTTAAAACAGCGAAGTATTATAATCGAAAAAATCGAAATAAACCGCTTCGGATTACGAGAAAAGGTTATATGGGTTTACGGACCGGAAGATCACATTATCCCATTACGAGAAATCATTAATAAATTATATAGTAACGGCGTTATCGAAGACCAAAATCGTTATAAACCAAAATATATTATTATTATACTTAATAATAAATGCCTATATATTATTAATTAAATTATTCGTATAAGCAAATTTAAGCAATTGCTCTTTTTTATTTAAAACACTCCTTAAAAATATATTTAAAAGCCGATCCGAAATTTAAAAAAGTGGTGATCGCGATTATATTTATAAATTTCTAATTTTATAAATCTTTATTCGCGTAAATAAAAATGCTAAAAAAGATATTAAAATTAAAAAAAACGCAAAAGAATATATCGTTCTACTCTAATATAAATATATAGCTTAAATCCGGGTAAAATCCGAGAAAAATTAAATTATAGAAAATCGAATTTTCGCTATATACTAAGCATAATAAAAAGATCAAAAGCAGGTGTATTTATATTATCGGCATCTCAAAAATTAAAGCATTATAGATCCATAATATTAAAATATAATATAAATCTTAAAAAAAGCTAACGAAATCTTAGATTTCCAAGATAATATAATATATTATTATATAATCATTAGCGTATTAATATTGCTATTTCTATAAATATCCACCAATAATATTCTAACGGACATCCCCGTTTTAGCAAATCTGGTTAATATTCCCGGCTAAATTAAACGGGGTATATAATCCCTAACGCAAGCTTATATTCGTCCATCTATATAAGCAGGCAGGATTACGGATTCTAAAACCGGACGCCCATTATCATAAGCCCAAAAGCGATTGCCGAAAACGATTTCCCAAAGACGACCACCCAAGGACGACTACCCAAAGACGACCACTCGAAGACGACCACCCAAAGACGACCACCCAAAGACAACTACCTAAAGACGACCACCCAAAGATAAATGCCTACGACAAATCGCCGAAACCTATTATCTAAAATCGATTGTCGAAAGGCGATGTTGATTTGATTTGATTTGATTTGATTTATTATTTTCGTGGGACATCCCTTGCTAGGGCAAACCACGCCTCCCAGAGCCACTCTATCAGAGGGATGTAGAGGTTTCTGTAGATAAGTATATCAGGCCGCTCACGTATTAGACCACGCTATTACGGTAGGCAGGCTTTTTAGTCCGCTTTAGCCGTATTTTGTTCCAAAAAGGTTGCCCTGCTCTATCACCTTGGATATATTGCCGTATAAAACCCATTTTTCTCTACAAATCTTACCCACTTTTCTCTTTTTTCTCTTAAATTTTATAAAATGGCTATTTCCGGGATATATCTAGGTAGGAGTCGGTGTTTCTTGAGCCTTTTGTAGTAGAAGATGTGCCGAGGTGATTTCCTCTTTCCGTAATTATAGTGATTGTTCGAATCTTGATATCTAAAGCGCTCGTGATAGTCGGCGAAGTCTCTGTGTCTTGATTTGGCCGCGAGGAGTTTATGTAAAGTACCCTTTTTATAATAAGATAGAGGCTTTCTAACCATAGCATGGGTGCCTATAGACCGGTATCTAGGTTCCGTTTGATTTTTCTATTAATCCTTAAGCTCGTTGATTCTTAGAGATTTGAGGAAACGTTTGGTTTATGAAATTATTGCTGTATAGTGACCGGATGTTTTCATTATTGCATTGTGCTTTGCGAGCTTATCTGCGGCTTTATTGCCCTCTATGTCCGTGTGACTTGGGACCTATTTTACCGTGACTCCAGGCGTATGGCTGGCCGCTATGGATTGGAAGCGAAGGAAAATAGCCTGGGATGATTCGGGTGGTGTTCCGTTGAGACCGTCCATTACTGATGTGTTGTCGAGATAGAGGTATAGGTGTCTTTCGGGAGCAATGGCTCTAGCTGCTGCCAACCCTTGAAGAGCGGCGTATACCTCAGCATCGAACACCTCGGCCTGCAGAAGTCTGCCAGCCTTCGTATACACCTCACGAGAGGTACCGCCTTCCCTTATAGAGAAGCCCCACCCGGTACGTAACTCGCCATCATGTCTGATCTGAGAACCGTCAGAGTAGATGACCAGATCTCTGCTTGCATTCCGTTGCTGGAGCCAAAGCTTGAAAGCCTGTGCCTCTTTCTCTTTGTCCAATCGAGACGGGGGCTTCGTGTATCTTAGTTTCGGTATCACAGGCCTAGGAAAGTCCGGAACCAGTTGATAGCACCTTTGAAGTCTGGTCGGCTCCTTGCGTAACTGTAGAGCAAGTCTGCGAGCTAAAGGGTGTCTAGAATCGAGCTTCCCAAGACGGAAGCCATGTCGACGCCTGATGGCCTCGGCTAGCAGTCTCGCAGGAGGAAGTTGTGCTTCGAAGTTCAAAATATAAGTGGGCGTCGTCTTATAGACAGGAAGGATTGCTCGAGCCGCGTTGCGTAGCACCGCGTCCATCCTCCGAAGATGGGTTTGAACGCCGCAGTTGATCATGACACCTGTTCTGCTGGTCCTCGTTTCGCCCGGGTACCAGGCTTCCAAACCATAGGTAAGGACCGGCAATACGCAGGTCTGTACAGCCCGTCTCACGGATGAGACTGGCATGCCTCTGGAAGTGTTACATATTCCGCGCAGATGGTTGACTATCCTGCCAGCCTTCTCGGTCCACTGGACGACGTGATTCGTGAAGGTAAGCTTTCGGTCAAAGTAAACTCCCAGCCACCTCAGCGACTCCTTCGCAGCTTTCATTTGGGCCCCGTGTCGAACCCCTGGATTATCTGTATTCCTTTGCCGAGAGAAATGCATGACTTCGGTCTTTGCTGGGTCGAAGTTTATTGCATTATCAGCCCCCCATTGCAGAAGCTCCTGGAGCTTGTCCGAAGCTGCGGCCGCTGTTTGGGCCAATGTCCATCCAAATATCACGATGGCGATGTCATCTACATAGCCAAAGCGCCTCCGTCTTGTGCCAGGCTTGGCAAGTATAGGTTCAGTATATAGCATATAAAGAACCGACGAGACAGGAGACCCTTGGGGTAGTCCACAGCTTAGTACCCCAATATCTGTGACGACGCCTTCGAAACGAACAAAGGCGCTTCGATTTGCCATGAAGGATTGGACCCAGCGAATTAGGAAAGAAGGCCAACCTTGCTCCCTCATCCGGACCACCAGCCGGCCTGCAAGAACTGCATCGAAGGCTCCTTCAACGTCTGCTGTGACCAGCGTTGTTACCATGCCTTGTGATAGAGCCTGTTCAACATCGTGTGTGAGCGCTGCTACCAAGTCCGTGGCTGATCGCTTCGGTAAGGCACCAAAGTGCTGAGGCGCCAGAATTCCAAGATCAACTACAGTCCATGCCAACCTCCTGGCTATAAGCCGTTCGAGCCCTTTTCCGAGACAAGAGAGCAGCGAGATTGGTCTATATGCCTTTGGAATGGAATAATTCTCCTTGCCCGGTTTAGGAATCATGACCACCTCAGCGGGTTTGAATGGCCCTGGATGATGGCCAGTGAGGAGACATCTCTGAAAAAGAGCTCTGACGGGTTCTCCTATTACCCGCCAGCACGCCTTCATTATTCTGACCGTTAGTGTGTCGAAACCGGGTGAGCTGCTTCTGGTTCCGACAGTACAGGCCTCAGCTTCCTCGGGGGTAACCTCATGTGTGAAAGGTATGTCAGCTCGTTGCGGAATGACTGCAATATCCCATGGGCTGGGAATGTCAGCATCCGCAGTCCGTCTCTCCAAGGTAGCTTTGCGAAGGGCTATGGCTTTCTCCAGCTGTGTTTCGAACACCCGGTTACCAACAGTGATGGGTGGCGAGCTTGGGCCAGCTGTTAGTTTGTGCCACGACACTACCCTGAAAAGGTCGGCTGGTTTCTCTGCAGACTCAATCACATTGCGCCAATAGTCTCTTTTTGCTTTGCGGACCACTTTGCGGAAGGCCCGCTTGGCACTGGTTTTGTCCGCTTTATCCACAGCACTTTTGGTAGCCAGTCTGTATTCGCCCAGGGCCTCTGCGCAGTCTACATTCCACCAAACCGTAGGTCGAAAGAGGGACGATTTCTTGCCAACTATCAGAGCTGAGCCCTTCAGCAGGTCGACCAATCTCTGTGCGTAGCTGTCCAGTTCTTCTGGAGCGAAGCCAAGTGTCGGGAGCTCGTGAATCCTCTCTTCAACGAGACGCGCCAGGTCAGGCAGCCTGTCGTCGGGGACAAAGAAACTCCGAAAATCTGAGCAAGGCTTATGATCAGAGGGCCTAAGGTCCAAATGGAGAGGTACCACTATCCGAAGCGTTTCATGGTCCGAAGTGCAGTGGAGGTTCGAGTTGACTGCGGCTTCTGCCCATGGAACATTTGAGTATACCACGTCGAGAACATTCCCATCATCGTGTGTTGGTACATCTCGCTCCGAAATGAGGTCTAATCCATGTTCAAGCATGGTATCTGCTAGAAAGGGACCTCCATGATAATCCGGGTTGTCTGAGTCCCAAGAAACATCCCCAGCATTCATGTCTCCGGCAATGACAGTGTTAACAGGTGGGATCCAATTCTGTAGAACTGAATCCACCTCAGAAGGGTCGTCGCTGGGGCGGTACACGTTCATGAAGGTCACCCCTTTCACTCGAATCCAGGTTACGTCCCGAGTTGGGAATGGACGCAACTGGTCGGCCTGGAGGTGCTTTCGAACGTAAATGAGTGTTCTTGGTCTAGTGTCGTCACTATTCCAGGTGTCGACGGGAGAAAAGACGTTGTATTTGGGGTGTGTCTTCACCATCATCCTTTTGGCTGGTGGAATGCCTACCCATGGTTCTTGTATCATGATAACATCCGCTTGTTCGTCGCTCTGGTCAGCTAGACAGATGGCCATCTCCGTAGGGGTAATGCTCTTTTGTCCCCCAGCGGTGTTTACAGAGTGAACAACCAAGTGTTTGCGTCGTGATGAAGTCGAGATAGTTGTCGAACTAAACTCGTCCGCTGGCGTAGCTGTGGTCCAGTCTAGCATACAACGATGGTGTCACAGGTGTTGTCGTGCTGGCGCTGGCAGGCCGCCTCGACCTCGGAATCGAGTTGCATATTGACCTGTGCGTCCACGTTACTGGTGTCGTCGTTGGTGTTGCTCAGCTTGGCGGCTGCTTTCTTGGCCTCGTTAAAGGCTCGGGACCTGGCTCTTTCGCCGGCTTTCCTAACTTCCCGCAGTTGCATTGGGTCCAATTTGTGGATAGTACCCTTGACGACCTTTGGTCGGGCTTCGCACTTGGGATCGGTGGCTACGTGTGGCCCTTTGTAGTTGACGCATTTCGGGATAGCCTTCTCGCACTCCCCATCATGAGATGGAAGAGCACATTTAGCACAAGTCTTTCGGTTGCACGGGTATCGGTGCCCGTGGAACTTGTGGCAGTTTTCGCACTGAAGCACCTTTGGTTGTCGTCGAAGCTGTCGGGATGCCACAGAATGGGCAAAGAGTCGGAAAGGCTTGTTAATCTCTCGAGAAAAGGAGACGATCCAAGTGACTTCTGCATCGGTGTCTTTGGAGAACTTAGAGATCTCACATCGGACTGGTCGTGCACCCGTCTGGACCTCAGCTTCGTCTGCCACAATTGTCTCTGTGATCGGTATGGCAAGGCCTTCCGCACTGAAGACTCGCCTGGGGCATCCGTCCAGTTGATACCTGTGCCAAGTGACAGACGTCTCAATACTCCGAGGCTTGAGAATACCCATGAGATCGTCTTTGAATGCCAAGATCTTGCTTTGCGTAGCTTTGTCCTTCGGGTACATGGCATATCCGGTAGGGCATTTGGTCACTTCACGCAGCTCGTCTCTTTGAAGCTTAAGCTTCTGGATGATTGTAGACTTCAAGCCATACGGCTCTAAGTGGGTATTGTCCATGCGAATAAAAATCCGCAGGTCCGTCTCCTTGTCCCCTCCAGCTGGAGCTCCTTGAACAGGAGCACGGCCCGCTTTGGACACAGTAGGACTCGTTTTTGGGTGAAGAGTCACGGCGGAGCTAGCCACTTTGGCAAACGTCTTGCTGCCCTGCGATGTTGCAGTCTTGGGTTTGGTCTCGAACGGATTGGATCCCTTCAGCCATTTCTGCAGGGACTCTGCGAAGAAAGCACCAAAATCTTTCGCATAAGGGTATAGGTCGGTACCCACTTTGTTCAAGGTGTTGTCGACAGCGGCAGCGCAGTCCTCAAAGAGTTCCATCTTTGCATCGTACAGACGCCTCTCCTCGGAGAGAACGTCTGCACCATGCTTGCTGCAGTTAGTCGGAGGGCTTCCAGCCCCAGAATCCTTCCCAGCGTCCCTGTCACCCAGGTATTCCTCGGTCCTGGGTCTCTTTGCTATAGCGAGGGTCGGATTGTTCGCGGCAGAGTTGTCTTGTCCTCTATTGGCTTCGGCCGATGGAGGAACGAAGTCAGCATCAGTGACCTGCGATGCATCACTGGTAGTGTCCGCAGCCCGTACTTGGCGGAGGGGGCTGGGGATAGCGGGAGCGGCAATGGTCTTCGCCGCTCTACTCCTCAATACCATGGGAGTAGCCCGCGCAGCCTCGCGAGGCTCGTCCGTGGACATTGCCATTGCGTGCTGCTGGTCGAAGCAGTCTTCGACTGTTCGGGGAGTGGTAGTCTAGTACGCAGATGATAGTGGTGATCTAACTGACAAGGTTGGTAGCGCCCTAACAGTGGGGCGCCAAGAAAAGATTTTTTCAATGATGCTGTTGCCCCGGATTTATCATATATGCCCAAAATAGAATATATTTAGCGCTCTGAGTTGTATTCTAAATCAGATGTCTGGGGGAACCACTGTACTCATAGTCTGTGGTGTAAGGCGGTTCTATCAAGTCACAGTCAGCCACCCTCAGCGGCCTAGTATCGGAAGAACAAGCCCACAAAGCCAATTCAACAATTTTGCAAAAAAGTTCAGGTCCTGTAACTGGGCCTACCTCTTTGTCGAACACGCACCCTCAGCATTGACTTGAGCAATTGGACCACTGTCAGACTGAACTACGCGAGAGTTTCTGGGTATGCCAGGGACGGTAGCAGGATTGCGGGCGGCTTGGGATATATAATACCGTCCTGCTGAACTTGCAGTAGTAGCAGGGTGGAGGAGGAGGGCTAGTGGGACCATGAATTCGGAGGCCAGACACTTACACTTACACTGTGGCTTAGTAGGGAGGTCCATACTAACTACCTAGCCCCTTGGACTGGCCCTATGGCACCAGCAAAGACTGATGCGGTGGCTGCTGTACGAAATCACTGATCAGGACCTCCAGATGTTCTTAACCTTGGCGATGCCTCAATTGGTGACGTGTGACTACCGTAGCCCCTCCTATTCCTCCTCTCCTGCCCTCATTCCCTTCTCCTTCTTTCTCTCCTGCAAACTGTGTGGAGATAAAGCTTCTGCAGCATCCATTGGACGAAAAGGTTGATCAGCATGGACAGGCTATGGGACTGGGTACAGACAGTGTGTCGATTAGGAAGAATATTCATCAAATCGAGTGCATATAAAGTGATGGTAGATTGTGATGACCCTTGTAATTGTTGATGATGCACAAGAGAAGGCCACCCTTCAACCTCATCCCTGATAGAACTTTCCAGGTTATTGAAACTTCTCCAGCAGCCACACTAGAAATCATGCCCAGCACTCAAAGCCCCTGTGGATGCCATATTGATCAACACGTGCACACATTCGTGGCACCAGTAAAGTTTTTCCCACATGTTCCACATTTGTTCCCTTCATTGACAAGAGGAGCCGGGACGGTAGGAGCCACTGTAATAAAGACAATTAGCCAATGGCAGCACTGATGAAATACACTGTGTGTTCAAGTGGTGGCAGGTTGATGCTGGCGTTACTTTCATACTTCCTTCATCTTGAGCTAGCCAGACAGGAGTTGGGGGAAAAGAACGGGGGAATGAGGTGAAAAGGGGGAGGGGGGGACACATGGTCTGGTCTTTGTGGAATCCAATTAATGTCTCATGCTGGGCTTTGATGAAGCCGTATAGATCCACCAAATCAAACCATGCCTTGGGGTGAAGCACTTGCAAGACTCAGTACCAAGATGGCAGAAAGCAGGAAGAAGAGGATATCTACTTACTTCTCTGCAAGTAGAACTTGGATTGAAGTTTGATTTGTGATATATGAAGAATACAGGGTCCCCCGCTTCTGGGTGTGGATGTCGAGGTGTAGGAGAGCAATGGAGTTCGAACAAGATCCAACCGAGCAAACATAAAGGGACCAGCTGCTTATATTTATAACAAGTCCTTTTCCACTTTCGAAGTACTGGTTTCTTACTATATGAACACATTCGCAAGGCTCCAACCTTTCCTGGGTGAAGGGAATAGATCAGGCTCTAAGGTCTTCATGGTCGCCCGTGCAATGACAGCGTGCATCTGTTCCACATGATTGCTTACCTGCATGTGGCCTCAGCACCCTCAATGAATGTTTAATCACTTATATAAAGCTGACATAATAAACATTGTGACACAAGATAAGAAAAGGGGACCGTCGAGTGGTGGAATGGAAAATTAAGGATGCTGTGCGAGATATCTCCCCTCACCCCGGAAGCTGACCACCCTTTCAATGTTGCTTTAAAAGACTGGTCATATTTGAGCATTGTTCACATGCCGAGTTTGGGGAGCAACTTGAAGCTGGTGAGCAGGAGTGGCCCCCCTCCCGAGCCCCCACTGACTTCCGTTCCTACAATACATCTACAAGCCACTCGCGGGACAAGAAGCAGCCGCTCGAGGAGTGAGAGCCGCTCAAATGCCATGAGAAGTAGCCGCAGTAGATACGCCTCTTACAGCTCAATGCTGGACACGAGTATTGGCCGACGCAGAGTTCGAAAAAAATTCAGATCACGAATTATTTGTATTGTGGGTAGTGTATTTTGAATCGAAATGTGTATCCTGAATTGGATAAAGGTTACGATACAGGGTATAATAAAGTATACTCACCTGATTGCGCTACAACCTACTACCTATCAGTGTAATAAGTGAGTCCGGTATGGGGGATTTCAAAAGTGTGTGTGCGAAATTCTGAGTCCCCCCCTGCCCCTCCCCCACGTACTGCCCATATACTCGATTGCGTGTACTGTATTCACCCTCAAGCGAATACACTGTATCCGAACACATTATCCATCAATTGAGTACAGCGTGAAACACTAATTGTGGGTGTCTGTTTGTAGGCTGAACTCGTTCAATTTGGCTGTTTTGTTTGTAACCCAACAGGTAGTACATACCGTACAGTACGGTACCTATGGCAGCTGACATGTCTTGCTCATTTAATAAAAAGCATGAGCTCAGGTTCCACAGCTTTGTCTACCCCGCTTTCTTTTTGGTTACACAGATTTGTTGGTGGGCAACTGCCAACGTCAGAGTCTCGGAGCTTCCCTTCTCTCTTGGCCACTGGAGGTTTCTTCCAAGGATATCTGACTGGATTCATTCTCCACTACCATTTCAATCCGCCAACGCGGCTCGTCATATGTCTTCGAACGGAGATGCCCAGGACCTGCTGCCAGATGAGCACTTACTCTCTTCCATCTTTCCTACCGATGAGATTGAAGGGCACCATGTGATTTCCAACACCTACGATACATGCACGTTCACCGCGCATTTCAAATCCACCACGAGGCCCCGGCTTGTCCGAATCGAAAAGGCTACACCAGACAACGTTGACCGATTGCAAGGCATTTCGGCCCTCCAGAACCTGGCACGCACCAAAATCCCGCACCTTGTGCCCGAGGTATTCGGGACTGGCCAGATACGCACCGAAGGGGGAGGCAGCGCGATCAACTACTCGGTCACAGAGTACGTCAGCGAAGCGGTGACGCTGGAGTCTGTGTGGGACACGCTCGACGCAGAGGACAATGGAGAAAAGGCACGCTTGATGGGAGCTGTGGCAGATGCCATCCTGCAGATCCAACAGGTAGATCTCGATTCGTCACCACCTGCACTCGGCACCAGAAGCACCTTGCAAGAAGTCAATAATGGGGAACGAACGGCAATGATAGGTTCACCTGGCGTTGGATGGTACGAGAACATGGGCGCGTTTCTGCAGAGCATTGTCGGTCCGCAGTCGACGGCTGTCGTCGACCCCAGCAACGGGGTCCTCGCCATCGAGTCTGAGGCCTATCCTGAATTATGTCGCATTGAACTATCCGCGGACGAGCTCGCATATCTCAAACAAGCATGTGTGCTCTGCCATAACGACCTGGAACCACGAAACCTCCTGGTTCGGGCTCTCACTGATGACGACAACAACGAAGACGACCGCAGCAGACCACAACCCACGAGGTATGAGCTTGTGTCTATTATAGACTGGGAAATGGCTGGTTTCTACCCCTTTGCGTATGAGTCTGGAGTCAAGGACACGTCACTAGGAATGCAGAACCTTCGTAAGTTTGCTATACCTAACCCGTTGTCCACAAGGTGGGATTCTAACCACTTCGCAGAGTATGACTGGTACACCTTATTCAAGAAGTCGACGGCTCACCTGCTGGAACCAAGACAGCCCGGCCTGCGAACAACAGGAGCTTCAGCAACCGCCAACTTGATCAAGGCACTGTTGCTAGCGGACCGTGCGAGGAAGCTGGCTCGGCCACGCAACGTAGGCGTTCGCGTGCACGCCAAGTGGATGGAGAGGGAGAAAGTCGAGATGTCGCCGGATCACATCGAGAAGGGCTTCGTTCGCCGCGCCGATGCTGGCGTAGTGGGGAATTTTGCGAAGGCCGACAATGACGAGCTGGAGACTGCCGTTCTCAGGGATCTGGGATATATTTAGTGTATTGAATAGTAGGGAAGAAGTGCTATAGGGCCAGTCCAAGGTACTACTTAGATAGGTAGTTAGTATAGACCTGCCTACTAAGCCATAGTGGAAGTGTAGTTATAGGCCTGTGTCTGGCCTCCATGAACTTATGGTCCCATTAGCCCTCCTCCTTCACCCTGCTACCCCTGCAATTTCAGCAGGACAGGACCATATAACCCAAACCGCCCGCAATCCTGCCACAGCCAATATTCAACTTTCTTCACAGGCAGGGGGAGATGATATGGAGAACTGTACATGGAGACTTACTCACATCCCAGACGCGCCCGGAGCTACAGTAGCAAGCCAACGACATGCACGCCATCCTCATAGTTGCACTTCGTAACGCCCTTGATGGAAAGTCATGCTCGCAGGTATGCTGGCCAAATTGGGCTTCGGATACGTAGCAATGCTAACAACCAACGGAGCGGTCCCACAAATGTGCACAGCAGTTGCGCCGCGGTAATAAGTACTTCGATTCCGAAAATCCATGGTGACCAATTCCTGGGTGTTTGCATCCTGCTCTTTCCTCCCACTTTCTCCCATCACTGCAGAGCCACGTCATCACGCCTTCGACATCTCCATTCCGCTCTCAATCTACTCACATCATCGACTTTGCAACGTCGATCTCGAAGCAATACCATGCCCAGGCAGAAGCCACTGAAATGGGAAGCTCGGCATGACTCCCCAGCGTCGGATCCCCTGTATGTGACCGTTCCCCCTCCAGAGCTCCTACACAAAAGCCGGGTAGACGAAGTCCTCGACGATGCCCACCAACGAGCACTCGACAGTGCGGTCATGAGCATTCTCTCCACCCCAATTGCGGAAGAGACCTTTGCACAGATCGCGGACGGGCTCCCCTTGAGAAGCGTAGTCGTTGGGACTCGGCAGCGTTCCAGCGATCCCGATCCTTTCAATCGGATCACCGGTCCGATTGATCGATCCTCGGGTGTCGTCGATCCAATCGGTCCTCGATCGGGGTGTTCCTCCGATCGACGGTCCGATTGATGGATTGATCCGACCCACAATTTCTTGCTATGCCCCATATATATGCCCTGTTTTCTTAGGTGTTCAAGCCTGAATATGCTGCCCTTATGCATGATTGGATACGAAAGGGCCACAGCGATCACGCCTTTGGTTTTACAGACCAGCGCTGTTTTTTTTGTTCAGTCTGTCTTCTGTCTCTCATTCTGTATTCTGGTACATCATGGCTTTATCTTCGCGGTGGCTGATGAGCTCGTTTCGATCTCTTCCTATTGTTCATGACTCTATACAGGACCAGATTATTAGGTGTGATCTTGAGAAGGAGGACCTCCCTATCAATGCCACCGCTGGAGTCTTGCCCCGCGTCTGCAATGTAAAGGGCTACAGAGACCTTGAATTTTTCCCTGCGAAGTGGTTTCCCGAGCCCAAGCGTCCCAATAATGCGAAAGACTCGAAAGTCTGGAGCCTTGAACATGGGACCAAGCTCTTCCTTGTCGAGCAGAAAAACGGCGAAGTAATCGTAGGGAAACGATACTGGAGCTGTAATCGCTGTGACCAGTTGGGCAGACCGTATTTGCTTACTGGAAGCACTACCCACGCGAAGAAGCATCTTGAGGGTAATGGTGAGGGTCAACACGCACTTGGTGATATCAACGATGTCGATGGCAACGAGCAGGTAAGTACACACGGTGTTTTTCCAGACCTTGACTTCGAGTCTAATGTGGATAGCTTGGGCGTCGGCGCCAAAAACGCGAGAGGCACGAGTCTGTATTCAGTCAGCAATTAAGAGCAGCCAGGAATCGCCCCGTATCCACTACTCTCCAGACCTTCAAGAGACTGTTGATTGAGTGGATCGTCATTGCTGACATACCTCTCTCTGGCATCGAATGCCCTGCTTTCCGCCAACTTATGCTCTTCATGAATCAGGAACTAACGCAGGAGTTGATGCCAGAGTCCGACTGGACCGTGAGGCAGTGGCTGATCGAGGCTTTCCACGATAATCGACTGGGTATTAAGGCACAACTCGCGCTAGACGCCATCTCCAAAATCCATCTTTCCGCCGACATGTGGACATCACCAAACCAACAGGCGCTTCTTGCGGTAGTTGCACACTTCGTAGACAGTGAGAACAGGTACGTGATGATTCCCAGCCTGTTAGACCTAAACCTAATAGAGTTATGACGGCAGACTGCGTATTCGATTGATCGCGTTGAAGAAGGTCCTCGGTCGCCACTCCGGCGAGAATATGGCGTATCACCTAGACGAGGTCGTCGACTTCATGGGCATCAAAGACAAAATCGGATGGCTTACTCTTGATAACCATGGCGCGAACGACCTTGCCGTGGAGTCTCTTTTCCGCAGATTGGATCCTACGATGACCCGGCGAGATGGACAGGCAAAGAAAGTCGAGAGACGCTGTCGCTGCTGGGGTCATATCATCAACCTCACTGTGCAAGCGTTTCTGGTGGGAGACTCCAAGAAACAGCTCGACACCCTCGAGGGCATTGAGCGCAAAGTAGCGGTACAAGAGTTTACGATATGGAAGAGGAAAGGGCCGATTCGAAGAGCTCACAACATTTGCGTGTTCATTAGAGCCAGCCCTAAGCGGCGTGAAGAGTTTCAGAAGATGGTACATGTATACGGTCATGATAGTGATCTTGACGACTTCGACCTCAGCTCTTTTCTCGACACTCTAGATGTCTTCACTAACAATGAAGATAATCTCCAAGGTGCGATGGCCCCGCCACCCCGTCCCACAGGTCCGATGGATAGCCAACAGGGTGAGGACCTCGATCATGAGTTGATGGTCAGGCTGGACCAGGAAACGCGTTGGAACTCAACCTTCCTCATGATACAACGCGTGCTACGGCTTCGTCAGGCTATACACCACTTCTGTGTTCATACGCAAGCTTCAAAAGAAGTCGACGATCGAGTTGGCTCGGCAGACGTCCTCTCAGAGGAAGACTGGCGTGTGCTCGGTGTAGTATACGAACTGCTTCAGCCCTTCCTTTTACATACAAAGCACCACGAGGGTAACGCCGTTGCTATTCACGACGTGGTTCTCTCCCTACATAAACTAGAAAGACATCTTCTCGCAGCCCAGGTACGTATACGTCATTACTAGTTCTATCGCTAGCTAATAACACAACGATTATAGGCAAAATATTCTAATCGTAGTAGCGGCAATACTCCACGACCCTCACCTACAATTGCTTCCACTCCTATGCGAAAGCGAGTCACTTCAAATACTACACCTGAGTCCCGCTCAAGGCAACGACCTTCTACCCTGTCCCCTTCTCTCAAAAGCCAAAGACATACATCTGCTACTTCACGAGATCAAGAAATATCTACCCCTCGGCGCCGTCAGCCTCGTGCACCAGCGACACCAAACCAGCAGGAGGTACATACAGTCTACGTCAGTACAGAGGCAGAGTTGGGGATACAGGGCGCTGAGTTTATACGCATGTCTGTTTTATCTGCCGTCCAGATTCTGGCGAAATATAAGGCTCTGATGGCGCAGAATCCTATATACTGGGCTGCCGTGATACTTCATCCTATGCGACGTACAAAGGCTGTCAGGTACAACCACACCACTGCAGAGGCTCAGGCTATTGAGGCATCATTCAACAACTTCTTCGCCCTCTACTGGGGCGATCTACAGGATCAGGCTGAAGAGGATAATGGCGATGATGAGCAACCACCACGGAAGAAGCAGAAAGTGGACGACGGTCTCCTTGACGAGTTCGACTTCATCGATGATCCAGAGGACGTCGCTGATGAGGATTGTCAGGCCGAGGTCGTCCGCTATTTTGCCTTGAAAATCACGAGTAAGATCGAGAAGGGGCCTCTGGCTTGGTGGTGTGAATCTACACAGCGGAAGGCCTTTCCACGGCTCAGTCGCATGGCTATTGATGTACTTTCAATACCCGCGATGTCCACAGAGTATGAGAGGGTTTTCAGCCAAGCCAAGCTGACAATGACCTCGCAAAGGCACAGAATCAAAGCGTCGACCTTCGAAATGCTTCAATGTCTTAAAAACTGGCTCCGGGGTGGTTTTCTAGCAGGACCGGCTGAGCAGATGAGACAGAGGGCTATCAACGTCGTCCCAGTAGAAAACCAGGCAGAATAAAAACCATGAAGTTTAGCCCCACAAATTGCCTATATAGGAAGGCGATCGCGATCGGTCTGTCGATCCAGTTGTTCTATCGATCCAATCGATCCTGTCCAAAATAGGTGGACCGATTGGGATTGACGATCCGCCATATTCTGCCGGATCGATTGGGACCGCTGGAACGCTGGGACTCGGAACTCTCATGGAATTCAACAGTCGCTTGGTCATGAAGTATTCGAGCGTGCGGTGGTCCGTAGTAATCTGGAAGGGCTCGGGGCGCTGCAGCCCTTCGAGCTCCGCGCGCCACGCTTCCAACGACCGCACGATCGCCATCAGCTCTTTATCGTGGATGGCGTAGTTGAGCTCGGCGCCGTGCATAGTCTTAGAGAAGAACGCAACAGGGTGCCAATCGTCGTCATCGGATTGCCGTTGCGAAAGTACGCCGGCGATCACCCCGCCAGACGCGTCAGTTTCAACGCGCGTCTCCAATGTGTGGTCAAAGTAACGAAGCAACGGGGCGGTCATGAAGGCCTCCCGCAGCTCATCGAACGCTTTCTGGTGGACGGCCGGCAGCCACTGCCAGGGCTCGTTCTTGCGCGTCAAGTCCGTGAGCGGCTTGACGATACGGCTGTAGTTCTGAACAAAACGCCGGTAGAAGTTCGCGAAGCCGAGGAAGGCTTGAACCTCTTTAACATTCCCCGGAGGCTCCCAATCCCGAACAGCCTCAATCTTGGCCGGGTCGGGGGAGACACCGTCAGTACCGATAATGAAGCCCAAATACCTGGTCTGAGTGATGTGGAACTCACACTTGGCGAGGTCGGCTTGGAGCCCGGCCTCGCGGAGGCGTCGCAAGACCCACTTCACGTGCTCACGATGCTCCTTCAGATTCTCAGAATAGATGAGGATATCGTCGATATACGCGTGGCAGAATTCGTCGAGGTGCTCGCGCAGCGTGTCGTTGATGAATCGCTGGAAGGTCGCGGGGCCGTTCGTAAGCCCGAATGGGACAACCTTGTACTTGAACGACCCATAACGAAGTCGAAACGTCGTCAAGTCCCTATCGCCGGCTGCAATTCGGATCCGATGAAAAGCTTGTCGGATATCGATCTTAGTGAAGATCCCAGCTTTGGAGATCTGAGCTAGAGTTTCGTCGATTAAGGGCAGTGGGTAGGTATCTCGTTTAGATAGCGCAATCAGCTTCCGGTAATCGACGCAAAATCGCAACCCGCCGCCGGGCTTCTTGGCCATCAACACCGGGGCTGCCCACGGGGCATTGCTGGACTCGATGAATCCCTTCTTGAGGTTCTCCGTGAATTTTTTTTTTTTTTTTTTTTATTAACTCGATTTACGCCGTCCTACTTATAGTAAACTATCCCGCCATAGCAGGTACCCCTAACGTGATAAATCGAAACCTAACCTGTCCCTCTATTGCAGCCTTTTCCCGTCCATCTGCTAAAAAGCGACCTCGTGCCTTAAGCGCGCTGTCGCCTGTAAGTAAATCCAAAGGGGGCGCGGCTACTGCAGACCCCGAGGGCATAGACCGGAGCGGCGCAGCCTTTTGCCGCACCCCGTAGCTTAAAGAAAGGACATTACGCCCCACGGCTAATAGGAAAAAGCTCTAAAAGAAAATCAGATCTACTACCAAACCATCTATCAACCCGTACTCCCCCACGGGGGAATTAGCTAGAACCCAAATTAAATCGCCCGATAATAAACGTTAGCCTAATATATTACGACCTAGAGGAGATCATTACTATACAATACAAAATAAACCGTATATCGGAGAAGCTACGCCCCGGGGGTTTAACTTTACGAAAATCGCTTCGAATACCGAAATATTTATATTTTACAATATTATATTCAAAATAATATTAAACATTAAGACCGAAATTAAAATTAAAAAGGATACGCCTTCGTAAACGCGTTATCGTTAAAGTTTTAAACGGATAGCCGATGCTATACGCTATCACCCTATAAAACCAAAAAACATTATCCGAATATCTTTCGCATTATACTCTAAAGCCGCGAAAATTAAAGCATTTAATAATATTTATATATTTCTCGAATAATCGAAAAGATAAAAAAGCTATATATAAATACGAAAAGCGCATTATACAATCAAAAAGCCGGTTAAGCCCCTCCGGCCAAGCCCGCCAAAGAGCTTTTATTAAAAGGCAATAGATCAAATAATCAAAGATCTTATCCCGTCCATAGCGATAGCACTTTAAAGATACGTTTTAATAACCGAACCGTCTATAATATACAACAAAGTCGCCATAATTATATCGTATCGCAAAAAAGCGAAAGAGCAAAAGGCGCGAAAGGCCTATTATACATCTCTTAGATTTACGAGGACGCCCTATAATAAACGCCTCTAAGGCCGCGGTGTCGATAACCGTGATTCCCGCGGTGCCGATTTCGTCGTAAGGCTAGAGGGAATAAAGAAATTTCCACTCCGCGAAAGCGGCAGACTCCCGAGCTTTTGCCTTAGCATACCATTCCGCAACAACAGCAGCCTTACGGGTCCGAAGCAAAGATTTTACCCCACTAGCGGAAGGACGGTTCTCAAACGCCCCAGTAACTACGTCGCGCGCCCCAATATCTGCAAAGCTATCAGCGATTTCGTTCCCGGGGATGCCCTCATGCCCCGGGCTCCATCGTACGTCAACCTCGCTTAAGCCTTGATAGCTACGGGCAGCCTCATAGAAGTCGATATATGCCCACTAGGAAGACGTCGCCGCGTCCCCCCGAAGGCCCCATATTACGGACGTGCTATCAACGCACACCGTGATGTCTCCGAACCCCGCAGCCCGAATCGCAGCCTCAAGCCCACGGAGCGCGCCGACCGCCTCAGCGTCGAAAACATGGGTTTCTGGATGAAGCGCCCCGGACCCGGAAGCCAATTGGGCCCCGTTGCTGAAGACCACGAAGCCATAGCCAACCCGACGGCCCGACTCGTCGTTCTGCTCGGAGCCATCTGTGTAGACTACAGTGTGGCTTGGAGGTAAACCTTGGTGCCAAGCATTATGCGCCACAACCGCGGCCTTTTTACCCAGGCCTCTGGTAGGGTCGACGTTCGAGCCCGGGGTGAAACGTGGGCGTTGCAAAATAGGGCGGGGGAAGCTGGGAAACTCGAGGGCCGCGGTGTGCAGCCTGGTGCGAGGCGCACGGGGCTGGCCCGCCCGGAGCCCGTTTTTATACAACTCTGGCGCGAGCCGAGCCGTGAGCGGGTGGTCTTTGTCGTTTGCCTGTAGTTTGAAGGCACAGCGGAGGCGGTGGTGTTCGAGGGCCACCTCCCCAGATGGGAAGCTCGCATCGCGGAGAGCCGCCGTGTTGGGAGCAGTGCAATAGGAGGGAGCGACCGCCCGAGCCGCCACAGCGAGAACGGCGTTCGTCTTTCTCACCAGGGAGTCTTGGCCCTTCTTTCCCGTGCCCTTATACCAGCTCTCGGCCACATAGGTAACCATCGGGACGGCGACGGCCAGCAGGGCTTGTCGCAGCGCAGTAGGGGGCGGGCCCCTGGTAAGCCGGCCGAGTCTCTTACAATGGTGGGCGACTTTCATCGCCCCCGCCGTGCGTTCATAGACGTGTACACGCCCCTTAAGCTCGCGCTCAAACCAGTAGCCGAGCCACCGAAGGCCCGGCCACTTTGAATTCTCGGTAGGTCCCTCGACGGGCTGGAGATAAACCCCCGACGAGAACACCGGAGGATTACCCGCGCGCGGGGTGTCATTCTTCCCCGTGATGTGGATAAGCTCCGACTTCTCGGGGGCAAAAGCAATCTTGTTCTCATGTGCCCAGTTGTCGGCTCGTGCCAAGTCAATCTCTAGGCCCGAGACGTTGCTAGCCAAGTCAGCCCCAATGCGAATAAAGAGGCAATCATCAGCATAGATAACGACACGGTCCTCGCCTTGTTTGGCCAAGTCGGCCACATAGATCATATATAGGACCGACGACAAAGGTGATCCCTGAGGCGTGCCACATTCGAGGTCCGAATAATCGGTCGTTGCACCTTGGTGGCGCACACGGACTTTACGCCCTGTTAGAAAACTCTGCACTAGTCGTATCAGGCGCTCATGCAAGCCTAGAGCTCTCATCTTGCAAAGGAGCCGGTTGTATAGCAGGGCGTCATACGCTCCCTGGACGTCCCTAATCACAATTGACGCAACCTTGCCTTGTTTTAAAGCTAGCTCGATGTCATGAATAATTGCCGCCACCAGGTTAATGATAGAGCGCTGTGGAAAGGCACCGCCGTATATTTTATAGACGAGATTATTAGTAAGGAGGTTTTATAAGAGGCGCCGCGCGATAATATGTTCTAGCCCTTTGGATAGCATTTTGATAAGCGCGATCGGTCGCTATAAATAAAGGTTAAATAGATCGCGTTTGCTAAATTTAGGGTATATGACGATTTCCGATAGTTTCTAACAGGCTAGGAAAAGATTTAGGTTTATATATTTAGTATAAAAGTTATATAACGGGCCCCGAAATATCTACTAAATTGCTTTTAATATAATGATTATAAGGTTATCCACCTTTATAGATATATTTTATACGCCGATAATATTCCGTTTTAGCTTTTTAAAAGATAGCGTTAAAAATTATAGGATTTTGTATTTTAGGGGGGCTTAATTCTTTAAAAGGTCGCCGGCTAGGTCGTTTGCGCTTAAGAAACGGTTTAAGATATTATGGTATAGAGCTTTCGCTTAAGTAAAGGGCTCCAAAATCTTTATTTGGTCGATTTTAAGAGGCGGGGGGCGTAGAGGAGATTTGGGCTAGTATTAATTGACGATTTCGAAGATGTTTATGGTAAAGGATCTATTGGAGAGACGCTTTGCTTATATGTCCGAACGCGTTTATTATATTATAGTTAAAAAGTTCTTCCGTTCCGAAGAATTAGTTTTACGGCGTATATAATTACGGATTTTATCCGCGTGTTATATATAGAGTTTGAGGCGCTTATATCTCTCCGTTTATTATTTTTCGCCTGGACGAAGCTCGTTCCGTAGGGTGCCCGCCTATTATAATATTAACGCCTAGAATTTATCGAAAGCGTTAGCCCAATCGTTTAAAACGGAGCTATCGGTGATACCATTAATCGGCGGCATAATGGATATTCCCGTCGTAAATAAGGATTTGAAGTCCGGCCATTTAGTTAGCGGAATATATATGCGGCGTAAAGGGGCTTTATAGAGATCGCGTATCGGAATAATCGTAAGGAGGATACGGTGATCGGAACTATAATTAAAATTATGATTTATTATCATAACAATATATTTAATATTCGAGAAAGTAAGGTTTAAGATATAGCCGAGATTGTGAATAGGTATATCAATTTCCCTAATAAAAGCTATCCCCGATTTCTGTAATTAGCGGTTTAGGTCCCGTCTTTTTCTGGCGTCCGGCATATTGGGGTCCGCGTTAAAAAGTTAAAGGTTGAAATCCTTACCGACGATATAGAGCTTATAAGGGACTAAGCGGTATACCGCTTTGATAACTATATCGTAGCCCGCCTTACGATAGATATTGCCGAATTATATTTTATTAACCGTTAGTTATAAAATATCGCGGCTGCTATATTTAGTTAATTAGGAGGCGGTAAATTTGGCCGTATATCTAACGTAGGTGAGCATCCATAGGCGCGCCGACCGGAGCCGGGTAATTTTGTTTTTATCGCTTTCTCCTTTTAGCGTATCTCTTTATCTTAAGACGGGCGAAAATAGGTTATATTTAGGTGATGTCTGAGTCGTTTCGTTATTTTAATATTAAGGTTTTTGGATATCTATTATATCTATCTTTATTAAACCGTAATTACGTATTAAGTTATAATAAACCTAATAGTTTTTATTTATATTCGTTTAGGCGATAGTAAGTCCTGTATTGATTTGCGTATAGGGGCGCGATTCGACGATTTTGTTTAATATAAGGGGGGGCATATGTCGGGAGTTGTGGCCGCTATTATAGAGGTTATAGCGAGGGTAGCTGCCGCTGGGGCGGTAGGGCCGGGTGGGGTTATCTGGTCGTCGCCTAAAGTTAGATTAATTTCGGAAATCGTAATGGTGTCGCCCGTACGGTGGGAGTTAGGGAGGGGGTTGCTTTCCGAATCGATTATTATAACGAAGTGGGAGAGGTCTAATTATATAGGAAGGTAAGGCCTTTTCTTAAGGAGCGAGGCCGTATTATTAACGTTTATGGACTCCTTTTTTTACGGTAGGATTTCGGTATTTTATTTTTTCGTAAAATTTTGCTTTTTAACATTACGGATTTTTTTAAGCACGGTATAGCTCGGGGGTTTCGGAAGGGCTTTATCGATAGATTTAAAGGCTATACGGCATCCCTTATATCCGGATTAGTAGGGGCTACGATAATTAGCATATTGGGTTTTAGCTATATAAGCTTTATCCGTTAATTTAAGATGATGGTTTTTAGGCACGTTGTATTAGGGGTAGTAGCGTATCCGTATATAACGGCGGGTTTTATAATAGCCGAAGCATACATCTATATAAAATACGACGCGGGCGCTTTTTTTTTTTAATTGAAAATAATTGTTTTTAAATATTCTGAAAGATTTTATATTGCTTAGAAAATAGACGATTTATATATAGGTGTTCGTAGCTAGCCTAGGTCTAAAGCGAGCCGGATGCGCTTTAATTAGCTTTACCTTTGTTTAATATTCGATTTCGTCGAATAAGATATCGGCTATAGATATCGCGTTATCAAAGATAGTGTAAATCGTGAAAGGAATATTTTATATTATATATATCATTTATTCCTAATATAATATGGCTATTTCCGCCCCGTTAATATCGAAGAAATACGGGAGTAATTCTTTATTAAATAGCGTAAATTTGGTATCTAAATCCCGAATAGCGATCGAAAAGCCCGAGGGGGATCTATTGATCGACCGAATTACGGATTATTCGAAGCTAAGCCTAGAATATATAATAATACGTAGATTATATAAGTCGATATTGCGGTGTATAAGGGATAAGATGTAGAGTAAGATTCGAAGGTTATTAATTATGCGTTTAGCCTTATTTTTAAGGGGTTTCGGTATCCTTGGCTAAGGCGGGGTGATGCTTTTTTTGGTTTTTTTGGAAGAGGCCGGCTTAGAGGGCGGGTTAGGGTTAAGCGTTTTATTTAATCGGTCCGTTTATAAGGCAATTTCGGTGTACGTGGTGTATACGGTGTATAGCGTCCGGTAGTAGATAGTTTTTTATATGGGTTATAAAGCGTTGCGCTAGAGAGAGGCGCTATTATCGGGAATGGTATAATTAGCCGGAAGAGAATTCGGAGGGGTAATCGGGAGACGGGGCGTAGTAGGATTCGCAAAGGGGTTAAATTTCCGGGCGACCGTGGTAGTAACGAGGTCGGCGATGCGTAAAATATTTTTTTTTTGGAGGGTAGATTTCGCGTTATTAAATCGATCAATTAGAGATTGTATAAGGGCATAGTAAGCTTTATAAATTTGTTTATATGTTATGAAATTAGCGTTTATATCGCGTATTAATGTTTTTACGGCGTTTAGGGTAAGGGGCAGGTCGGCGTGTGTAGTAGTATTTTTCGGCGCGGGCATTGCGGCGGTCTTTTGCCTTTTTTGTTGGTTGGGGGGGACCTTGGGTATGGAGGCAGAGGGGGTTAGTTTTTGCTCCGGCGCGTTTAAGATGCGCGTATTCGAGTTTTGCTCGATAGCCGGAGTGGCCATTAGAGCGTTTGACCTGAGGTCGAGGGAAGATTCTTCCCGTTGTTAAGGAACAATACTACAGACTGGTCATAGCATTAACAAATGTGGGTATAGTGGAGAAAAGTGTCGGGAAGGATGAGGTTCTCCGTGATGTATTTACGGGCGACCTCCAATTCCTCCAAAGATATCTTGTATAGCCCAGAGAACCCAAGGGTTTCCGGCTGGGCGCCCTCTTTGAGCTCGATCTTGTGGTCGATGTACCGGTGCGGAGCCAAAACGTCGGAGTCGTGCTTGCTGAAGTTGCGCAGCTCATCGTGATAGCACTCCGGGACCAGCTTAAACGCTGCTTCCCGCAACGCTTCCTCATCGTGAGGCAGCTCCTCCTGGAGTCTCTCAGACTTCCTATCCAGGATTAGCTTGTCGAGCTCGTGGAGGGACGTAATATCCACGTCCCGAGACTCGTGGGCCGTCCGTGCGAACGAAACCGCACCTACCACTGCGATGTCGGAGTAGTGCCTGTACCAGCCGACATCGCCACGCTTCAAGATGTAGGTACGTCCGGCGTCATAATGCGTCTCCGGACGCTCAACCAGTCCAACCGCGGGCTTGCCATCCTCCACCGTCCCGAATGGGGACGGGACCTTGAGGGGGTGTAGCAACCCGGCGAGGTGCCTCTCCATAGCTCGCAAGCCGGAGTCGCGGTCGTATCTCGTGCCAACCACAGGTCGTGGCAAATCGGGAGAGGCTTGCGGGACATAGACGGGGTCCTTGGAACGTTTACCTTCGGAACGCTTATCCTCCTCGTCTACTGGGAACCGAGTTTCGTCGTTATTAAGGTATTCTTGCGTAAGTGGCCCCAGGGATTCAGCTTCGAGCAAGTTAGCGTATTTCAAGTGCGGGCGAATCTCGTGAACCCAGTTGTCACACTTCTTGGTCCATGTGGGCTCGTCTTCATCGGAGTTCCGACCGTGGAATATCCAACGCCGCTCCGTATTCGCGATCTGCGGCTCGGTAGGTTGAGGCTGGGCTTGTGGTTCGAACAACGGGACGCCGTCCTCCGAACCAGAGTCGGAATCAGATAATCCAGCCTCCTCAGGGCTATCCTCCACCGTGGGCGGCACGTAGCCCGGCCGCGACGGGTCACGTTCAGATTTGGAAGCCCTACCAGCCGCACGGCGCTGGTCCTCCAAATCCATAGCGGCATCTCTCCGAAGGACCTCATCGTCCCAGACCACGTTGCGTTGTATATGACCGTCCTCGTCCATGGGGATGTCGTTCGGCGGCGGTCCTCGTCCCCACTCAGGTGCAGCCCTGCAATCTATCCCACTCCTACCCACTGACTTTCTCAGTGGGAGTGGGAGTGGAAATTAGTCAGCAGAGGCTCAGTGGGTGGGTAGAAATGGGTTTGTTTCCACCCACAGTGGGTAAGAGTGGGTGGAAGTGGGTATAATACATCCTTCATAGATATGCCAGATGCTGACCTAGCTGCCGACTATATTATCTTCTCTAAGATTTTTATAATATATTTAAATTATGTTATACGGCTATTTGATAATGCTTAATTCATTAATCTAATAGAAATGTGCCGAGTGGTATTCAATATATTGAGTGCCAATCTGCCGGTTCCTTAGATATATGCCCTACAAAATATCGCGGAGATTAGTGGCTTTATAAGCTAGCAATCTCTAAAGAATAACAAGGCGTACGGCTATACAAATAAATGCAACCAATCTCCGTTCGTAATATTCGCAGCTAACCAGCAATCTTTGTTTTTCCAATACTACAAGTCAAGATCAAGGAAGACTTATCCCTTTGATACCACAAACCACACGCCCATCTTCATCCCTTCTAACCTCCAACGGTGATAAACCTAGGCTGCTACCTCTGATATACCCAATTTGTTCTTGTGATTCCCGTGGAGTGGTCTCAATATCCCTCAGTGGGAACATCGCGATGTTCTCTGGTGCTAACTGAATCACACCCTATTGCACCCACGATCTCAAGGACTGGCATACACTGATAGTCATAGCATCAAGACTGCTCCGTTCATCAGTGACCATGCGACCTGCAGCTGAAAAGAGTCGCTCCACATCCGCGCTCATCGCCGCTACAGAAAGGAAGTCCAAGGCCATTTGTGCTAGCCGCGGGTATACCCTTCGTCGCTCATGCCAATACTGGAGTGGGTCCTCAACATCCTCATCAGTCGGTTGTCTGTCCTTCTCCCAACGTTGATACTCGTCTGACAAATCTTGAGACTGGCTGTTGGTGTGTTGGCTTGATGCGGATGGCGCTGATGATTCTGACGGCCTGGTTCGTTTCTGCTCACGGTATGAGCCCAACTTCGACCTAAATAACTTCCTTCTCTTTACTGCCGGGCCTTCGAATGAAGTTCTCTCAACCTCACGGACTTTGTATTCTTCTTCCCATACATCTTGTACCAGCTAAGCAGTTTCTGTTGGAAGACAACCTTATCAAAGCTCCCGATGATCTTGTTCGCAATAATCTGTTCGCGAGGATCCTGGGTATTGAGCTTCATTGCTTCTGCGATGTTCATGTTGCCCTCGGACCGCTTATCCCTCCAGCCTTTTTTCAGAGGCTTAGGTGCCGTTTCTGTAGGATCCCAGACTGAATGATCAATCCATAGATGATCCCGTGCGTTATGAATACCTTCATCGGCACAGTTGTAAGGTGCTCGAGGGCTCTTCTTCTTTGAGCAAAGGTAGCAAACCCATCGCCGTTTCTGGGTAGTGCTTTTCTCAATATCGTAACCCCACTTCCACATCCACTTCCGCGTACGGCCGGAGCGTTAAGAAATAGTGAATCCGCTGAAATGGAACCAAGGGAAGGCGTCATAGTCGAGGATAGGTGTATTCTGAGAGCCTGAGCTCGCCATGATGATTGTGGCGCTGGTCCCTGAGGGTGGTGACAGTATGGCTTGCAAGTTCTTGCAAGAACTTGCCAGTACTATGTACAGAGTCTTGTCAAAGCTTATACCGAGCGCTCCAAGAACCAATCTCGCTTGGAATATTTTCTATGAATACGCTCTGATGAATATCCGCCCACACAAACCCTGCCAAACTGCCAAGGATATCATCGGAACCCACTGAAACCCACTCAAACCCACAGTGGCCCACTGGCTCCATTGCGAGTGGGAGTGGGAGTGGGTTTGTAAATACCTGAGTGGGTGGGTAGGTGTGGAAACCACTCAGAGTCTTAGTGGAAGTGGGTGGGTAGGTGGTGGGATAGATTGCAGGCCTGCTCAGGTGGGAACTCGAGACGACACCGGAAAGGGTCGAGCTTGATCTTGTGGTGCTCAAACCACTTGAGGCCGACAATCATGTCGTGATTCATGTCGAGCACCATGAAAGGCGCGTCCAGTTCCATGCGGTCGTCAACGCGAAGTGCAGCTTGCAAGGCTACGTCGACCATTTGTTGTGTTTTCCGATCGTACCCTCCAACCGGATATGGCTGGAAGCCAGTAATACGTCGGGGATGCAATAATTTAAGCACTCGTCGTGCAAAGTCCAGGCTGATGAACAAATATCCGCCTGCTCCGGTATCCATCAATACATCGTGAGTTGTCAAAGAAAGTCCATTATTAACTATGGTAGCCGAGTAGGTGAACGCATCACCTCCCAGGATTCTACTGAGGAAGTCGTATGGGACAGGGTCTGACCATTCCTGCTTTCGTATTGATGAGGTAATCTCACCTAGGATGAAGATTTGTCCTAGGTGGGCTAGTTTCCCTGGTCCAGACGAGCGTTGTTGGACGAGCTGTCCGAGGTGGCAGGAGGATCAGCCACAGCAGTAGCAGATCCACCCGTGCCGTCGGCGGAGTCTCGCTGTCCGTAACGGGAATACAAGTGGGCCAAACGAGCGGCACGATCGCTAGGAGCGGTATTCTCGGGACACTCGAAGCTATATGTGGGTAGACTCTAACTGCGTTTAACCAGTAGTTTCCTCAAACGGTAAGGAGTTAGGCATAGAGTGCTCGCCGGACTTCACACTCCTCACTATTTGCCATATGGTTGCCTTAACAGTTGGCGCATTTTGCGGTCAAATGATCACAAAATGCATTGGAGTTGCATATTGGGCAACGGTGTGCTTTAGTAGGGTGATTTCCCCCACAGAATCGACATTTGAGCCGGTTTTTATAAAGGCTAGGGTTATGCAAATACCCTTAACACCTATAGCATTAAATAATCTTTAAGAAAGCTCTATAATTCGAGATATTTACTCGGACTCCTTCAATCCATATGCCCTTACGACAAATCTTCTTTTTAGTTTCCGTTCTAATAGAAAAACATAGAGGTGCGCTATAGACACCTTCCTCTGGCTGTTTAAGCCAAAAAGGGGTCCCTACCACATTTACTCTATAGAATATTCTCAGATCTTCAACAAAGCCGTCTACTGCTGCGACTAGCACATACGCAACCAACTTTAGCCATTGTTATGGCTTCGTAACGTCCTTGACCGATATCTTATCGAATACATATCGCCACTCCGCTTTCCGATTAAGAAACTCGACGGCAATATAATCCTTGAGTCTCATAACGATATTACTATTACCCGATAGACTTGCTCCTATAACCACAAGAGCTTTCAGAGCTAAATTTAACTCATCTCGTAAATTCTTTGATTAGATTAAAGGCAGCGGAGTTTAAGGAACCACTACCACAATATCAGCTATTGGTCTTATAAGTTCCTTTATCGGCTTGGTAATAGATGCGGACGTTGTCTTTACTATTGCCGCAAGTTTCTAAGCATAGGTCGGTTTCCTAATAGGGTTTTAGTTCAAAACGAAGGACTATCATAAAGAGAGCCGAGCAACTGCGAGCCGAATTCGATATTTACATATATATTGTAATATACCGTGCTAGCAAATATTATATATATATATCTAACCCAAGATCACTATATTAGCTGCCTCCGGCGTCAGAAATTGTAAGTGATTCCCTTGATTTGTATCGCCATTCTCTAATTTTGGTACCTTTAATATCCCAATTATTTCCCCCTCCCTTATATGATAACGCCGGCAAATTTCATAGCAACGAATAAGGATATCAGCCAAAACCCAGGCAATAATAAAAAAAAAAATTCGCATAGATATCGCAAAATAGATATAATGACGAAATAAAAGAGATTATCCGCGTAAAGGCAAAAGCCAATATTACTTTTTGACAACGCCATTAATAAATTATATTGCGGCATTAGCATTATTGATATAAGACCAAACCTAGGGTCGAGGAAAAAGTATATTATATTATAAAAGATAGAGGAACTAATTAGCGAGGACTTCTATAGTGCAGGCTATATATATAGGTAGCTAATACACCAGGGTTAAACCTATGATACAGGCCGACAAATCACTCGGGTCCACCTGCTTTTTCCTCTTTAAAGAATAAACGTAGAATATACAATCTTAGGATATACAATTATTATTAAGTAAACTCTAAATCTAAAGGTATCAATGTTCTCTAATGGTTTAGGCGGTGTAAGCAGAGGTTGTAAAGCTGATTACCATGAGTGCAGCGGTATATAAATCACCCGCTTATGTAATATGCTCACAAGCTATATAGATCAATTCTGGGCTGCTTTGATAGGGTTCTTCAATCCCAAGGTTTTTTTTGACGTATGGATTATATATTTCAATAAATTAGTAAAACAAACTCCTTACTTACAAAGCCTCAATCTCCTTTTCGGGGTCTTTATTCTAGTATTACAATAGCCACAAAGACCCGTAAAAATGGACTACCTTTCCCTTTGCCTTTTCCTACCTATAATTTTCTTAGCATTATTCCTTTATCAAGGCATAGACGTAGGGCTTTATTATATTGTAACGTTGATTATGCATTTTTGGAATTAGGATAGTAAAGATAGTAAGCAAAAGGATCGCCTGCTATATGCAAAACGGTCATTACGGGCGAATCAGCCAGATTAATTAGCAGAAATCAATCTCAATTTTTAATTACGATATAATAATCGGTAATACGCGTTTGCACTTTGCTTCGTAATCGAACTAGGCTTTAAATATCTGCTTAAATACCCATATATATATATATTTCCGGATTAGCTATATATTAACCAAATGTATAATTCCTATATACTACCTATAGGTAATGCCTCCATAACCGATAAGCTAGTAAGGATATTTTCGTATTATATATAATTTCGAAAGCCCGGTAATATTAAGGAGGATAGGCGGTTTATTAGCAGGTAGCGGAATAGGATGCGTATATCTGATTCGCTATCGTCTCGCGTAGTTGCCCAATGGGGTTCGTATATTAGTAGAGCTATAGGTTATATTGGTATACCGAATTTCGAGATAAAAAGAGCAACGAGGCGTGGACGAAAGCATATTAAAATGAAAGGAAGAATTTGTAAAAATAAATAGGAGATGCCGACGATAAATAAAAGGGTTGACGACGAGTAAGAGGGTTGACGACGAGTGAAAGGGTTGACGATAAATAAAAGGGTTGACGGTAAATGAGGGTCGACGATAAGTGAGGGAGGTCGATATAAATAAGAAAGGCCGACTGGGAGAGGTAAAAAAGGGAAATAAATATATTTATATAAATCAGCGGCGTATAAAAGCTACCAATTTGGCTATATATCTTTAAATAAATTTTCGAAGCCGACCTTATCTACGTTTATAAACCACGTTTCCATCCGATTGCCTTATCCGCAATTTAATACGTATTTTTCGCGGGCTCTACGGTTATATATACGATAAAGTAGCGCTCGTGCTTTTCTTCTATTTAAAGATTAACGCTATAAAATAACTTAAATTATTCTCTAATTCTAAAATAAATTTCTAAACTATTATATAATATTTTATATCATATATAATCTCTTTATTAATAATCTTAAAAACTTCCCATTCGCTTAAAAGCTTATTATCTATATCTAATATCGAAATTACGGATATTAAGGATTCATCTTCGTCCGTAAAACATTTATCCTTAACTTAAATAAATAACGAGGCCTGATCGATAATAATAGTTAAAAGCTCGCCCAGCCTAAAGAGATCCTTATCTATTAATATAGAGTCTTCCTAAATAATAGGCTTTAGCGTTATACGGTGAATATCTTTAAGAGATACGCAATACAGAAAATCCTTAAAATAAACAAACTTAATTAAAAACGAGATCTTGCTACTATCGTCGAAAATTGATATAATATTGAACGGATTTATAGCTAAAGTTGATTTAGCCCAAAGAATAAAGGCCTTTCCACCATATATAATGCGTAAAAGGCCTTCGGGTAGTGGATTGTTATACGGCGAAGGGAACTCATTTACGTCGGATAGCCTTATATATAGCATTATCGAATCGGGCTTAGCAGAGTTCGGGAGGATGTTTTAAAGATTTCTTTTCGGAAATACGCATTACGGGAGGTTGGTAAATATAATAAAAATATATATTTCGCCGTCGTAAGCTCGATTAGCATTATCCTAATTCGGTATTGTATTAGTTTAAAGAGTATAGGCTATATTACGCCAGAATAAAGGTGAATTGCAGTTGGGCGGTGGACCATTATATAGCCGGGGTATATCGTTATCGTGGATAATAGTGGTGGTTTTTGTCAAATCTTAGAAAGGCTGAATAAGATTCGCTTCGGGGTATAGATTGCCTTTAAGCATATTGCCGTCGGGTGGCTAGCGGTCGAACCGCTTTATAGTAAGATTGTAGTTATAAAAGTCGAGCTAAAGTATCTTATATATATAATTGAAATAGGTTTATAGACGGGTTTATAGACGGGCTTATAAATGGGCTTAAAGATAGGTTTATAAATTATAGCGACTTTATTACAAATTTGATAATATTAATATGCTAAAGGCAATTGAATAGACGGTATCGCGAGGGCGAAAGCCACTAGGATATAGGCCAAGGCTAGGCTTAAGGCGCGGATTTCGATCTTTACACGCTTATAAATCGCGGTGCTTTTGTTTTCGGAAAAAGCTACGAATACGAGCTATATCATCGATTAATCTTTATCGGTTAAATAATAACCGCGGAATTATATTTTTAGTTTAAAGAGGAGCAATTCGGTTGTTAAGCATCTAAAACGATTGGTATTTATATTCCGAATCTTTCGATATAATAAAGAGTGCGAATCCGATATAGATGTTATTATAGCATTAGCATTATCGTTGAGCGCCGAATTATATATCGCTATAATCGAAAAGAAAAAGTGCGAATTTAATATAGATGTTATTGCGGCGTTGGCGCTATTTAAGGGATATCGGAGTTAAATATTAAATCGTAAATTCGTAGGAATCGTTAAATTATATAACTTATATATGCCTGATTTTGTTTATCTTAATTTTATAGCGCTATCGATCAATATTTAAGCGCTTATTAGCCTATGCCCTAGCTTACGCCCTTATAATATCGGAAGGTCCAAAAGCTCAGCTGCTTCTATAATCCTCGCCCTGATCTAGCGATAAGGGCGTATTCGCTGAAGCCGGTGTAGAAGCCATAGGAGATCATCGCTGTAATCGTATTACTTTTAATCAGGATTGCGAATGCGCTAGCGCCGTCGGTTAAAGCTTAAGCGCCAAATCAAGTCGTCACAGAAGAATTTGCTAAATCTTCGGAGAGGGGGGCTATAGGGGTCATTATTACCTAAGAGCTGAATATTAAATCCTTTAAAGATCGTAGGCGTTAATAGATAGGGGTTAATTAATATGATTTATACGGGCTTATAAGTTTAGGTAGCCGTATAATACTATAATTAAAGTATATACCGGCGACGGCGGGTATGAATGGCGATAATTGGTTGGCGATATAGCGGTGACGATAGAGCGTTTCTATACATATAGCAGCAATTGCTAAATTTCGATAATGGCGTTTAAAACAGCCCAGGTTATAGAGATTTTGTCCTATGGTGGCCCGAGAGGAAGCTATTTAACTTCAATTTCTAATAGTTTTATGATATATGGTAATTAAGGCAGGTCGGTGACGATAAAGCGTTTTCGGTATATATAGCAGAAAGCCGTAACCTAGGTAATATGTTAGTTATAGCAAAATGCGATAATTAGTTTGCGGGAATAATACGATATATAATTTAAGCTGATATTATAAAAACCGTTTCCCCGAGCGATCAAATATATCTGTAGGTAGTAAAGATTATTAGAGAATGTGAACGCAGAATGATAGAAAATTAAAAACGGGCAATAGGAAACCTTTATATCTGGTAGAATTAAGGTTTGATAGGGATCAGTTCCGACGAGCCCTAGAGGATCACAGGGATGCCGTAGGAAGTCGATGCGGTCATATCAACGAAACAAGCAGGTGGGGCCGCCACTTGCCTAATACGGGCTGCGTTATCGATTGGATTCCGCGATATACTAAGGCAAATTGCTAAAATTATCGTCGTCCCAATAGAGGACGGCAAAGGGTCTGGTATTTCCTCCTCTTAACAGCAGGCCGTAATCCCATATATTATTCTAATACCTAAAGCCATATTATAGAATCGCTTCGTGACCGTTTAAAAGGTTATAGATAAAACGTGACGTCACCCCTATTAAGAAATAGATATTTAAACGCGTTTAGATTATCGCATATATAAAGCTTCCGTTACGAAACTAATATATATGAATTTCTTAAAGAATAGCGGTGCCCTTATTTGGTACAACGAAAACGAAAAAGCCGGGCATAAATAGAATAGAAAAGGGCTTAAGGCTATGAAGGCCGAAGGTATCGAAAATATATACCGTATAAGCGTTTTGGGATAATATAATCGTACGCATAGAACGGTTATATATAATTCGAACCCCTAAGAAATATTGTATATTACCTAAATCCTTTAGCTCGAAATTATAAGCAAAAGCTTTACATACCTCTGTGATAGCGCTTAAATCTAGGCCTATCAAGAGTAGGTCGTCGATATAGGTAGCGACGATTATTCGTTTTTTATAATATATATAGATGGCGGAGTCACTCTTGAATTAATGAAATCCTAACGTAAGAAGCGCTTTAATACGTCGCTTTTCCTATTGACGAAAGGTTTGTTTTAAGCTATATAACGCCTTTAATAATTGTAAGATTTGATCGACTATAAGGTTGTACCTTATATCGTTCTCTTTAAGAAAATCAGCGAAAAAACGATCCAATCCTTTAGGAATTTCGCAATAGACGTTCTCCTCGAGTTCACTATTCAAAAAAGCAGCGACAATATCTACTTGCTATATATCCCAATCTAACATTGCTGCTAAATAAAAAAGAATCTTTTAAATAAGCGCTTTGCTAATAAAGGCGAAGATCTTAACGAAATCAACGCTATAGCGTTATTTAAAGCCCCTAATTACAATCCTCATCTTATATTCCGAAACCTTCCTATCTTGATCGTGCTTGGATTTATATACCGGTTTCGTTATAAAAGGAGTTATAAAGAAAGATAGATCGTAATAAGGGATAGCCCTAAAAACACTTAGTTAGAGAAGATTGCGAAATTCTTTACATTACGCTTTAAGCCATTTAGCAATATAAGGGCCGTTAAGCGTTTCTTCTATTATAAGGGGATCAATAGCTATGAAATCTTTAATAGAATAGGCCAACTCGAGTTCTATCGTTAAATAAGCTGATTATTGATTAATAGCAAAAGAGGCAGCTATTCGAAGCCGCCGGGCACGCTATAAAGCAGCCGGAGCTATATGGCGCTTAAGAGTAGGTATAGAAGGATATTCAACGACGATAATATTAGCGATTATAAAAACGTCGCTTATAAAAGTGAATTCTTTAGAATCTTTTCCATAGATTTCGTAAATAGTAAGGCTGCTAATTTGGACGATTTATTAACGTTCGGTTCTAAAGCGCTTTAGCAAATGGCATATAAAGATTTTCTACAGCTTAAAGGGGTCCGTAAAAACCCAATCTAACAATATACCATCTTCTCCTCGTAATTCTGATTTATCGCCTTATTAACGACGTACTTTGGGCATATAAGCGACGATTTTTAAGCCTGGCGTAAAAGCATTCACGAGATCAGGCTTATATTATTTGCTAAATAACGTTTCCTTTATAAAAGCTTCTTAAAGCGTTTTCTTTAGCGATTAAATCCTATTATTAACTATGAAATTCGTGATTTTAGCAGCGGCTTTAAAAAAGAACGGCCATAATAGCGGCGGCGCTTAAGAGGCCTCTATCCAATACCTCGCCTTCTTTATCAAAATCCGATTATTTCTCTCCGAAAAATCGTTTTGTTTAGGCGTATAGGGCGTTGAAATAGCTTATTTAATAACGTTATCCTTTAAATATTTCTTCAAAACATTATCTTCTTTCCCGATTAATTCGGTGCCGCCGTTAAAATAAATACGCTTGATTTTGCATCCCCAGGCCTTCGCTTGGACTAATATACTCTTTACGAAATTAACACTATCGACCTTTTCGTTATATATTTTAAACTAACGAAGCCCGTATTTCCTATTAATTCCGATTATTCCTCCTCTTTCGCTATTAACCCCTAATTCCGAATAATTAAAAAAATCAAAATGCCAAACTTCGCCTGCCTTTTCAAACTTCGAAAAACCTCTATTTAAAATATGCCGCAGCTATTTGCAAAAATCATACATTTAACAAATCAAATCGCCTAGCTCTTTCTCTTAAGCTAAATCTAAAACCAACTTTTCCTCTCTTATAATAGCAAGAGCTATTTATAAGACCGATTTCACGCTTATATACCCATAACGTTAATAAATACGAATCAAAGCCAAATTAGCTTTATCCAAACGTTTCTAATAAGCTATTTCTTCCTCTATTATTAACAAATTTGCTAACAGCTTTTCTAAAATAAGCCCTATCACCAAATCGAAATTCCGATCGAAACAAGCCACGATTTCTCTATTTCCTACTATAAAATTAAGTTTTTTAAAGCGAAGATTTCGTTAATATAGCATAGAAATATTAATAATATCCTTTTCAAAAAAAGGGCAATATCATATTTGTAAAAATGTTAATTTTATAAATAATCTATTTCCAACATCACAATTAAAAATAATATCGCCCTAAACCATAGCCTGCATTTTTCCTCCTCCTATCATGATCTAAAGGAACTCTGATAGCTAATGCTAACGGATAAAATATTTACGGCTTCCAAATATATAAAAAGAAAACCCAATATTTCCATTAACATGATTCTCGTTACAATAATTATTAATAATAATGTTATAAGCATACCGGCGAATTGGTTTCTTCCTAATAAGCCCCGCCGTATTTATTGAATAAGCGCCTCGTCTACGCTTAAAACCTCCGCTAATATTTCTACGATTTCCTCTATAATTAGGACCTTTTCCGAAGTTTTTATAATCTTTATTTCCCTTTTGACGATACGCTATAAGCCTTAGATAAGGGTAGAGTTACCAATAATTCTTTAGAAAATGGTTATTATAAATACATATAAACGTCTATTATTGCTATCCCCACAAAGGCTAACTTAGATTTAAATATCCAATCATTATAAATGTCACTAAATTGGCTATTAGCGCTATAATAAAAAAATATTTATTAACGAAATTCTATTATATACGCGCTAACGTATTTCTCTCTAAATTTATACAGATTTAGCCCCTTATCCTTTACGCCCAAACTAAGTGCTATATTTAAACGTTTCTTACAAATTAAATCTTATATTCTCCTTCAATTATATATCTCCTAAATCTTGCCATCATCTCCTTAAAGATTTCAAATCGATTAATATATTCGTTAGCTTCCTTAAAGTTAAAAGATAATAAATTATACATCTTATCTATATAATTTTGAAGCTATATTGGCCCCGAACCCAAAACGAACTCCTCTAGCCGTACCTATTTCATAATAAGGTTTTTAACGCCCATAATATTCGCAATAACGCTATCTCTAAAACAATTATCGATAATGGCGTTATAACGAATCAGCTTAATCATTTCCGCGTTTTCGTTAAAAATATTAATATTAGTAACAAAAGCAGCGAATACGGCTAAATCTAAAGCCTTTATAAGCTTACGTTTATCCATTAATATAAATAAATCTTTAAGGACTAATAAATAGCCATCCATATGAAGGATCGCGAAAATCGTAAATTTCTATGAATATTAATTAATTTTGGTTAAGCATTGATGCTTTATATATTTAAGAAGCTTAGAATTACCCTTATCGCCAGCCTCTTTATCATCCGCCATACTAAAGCTAAACGGAGAAGAAAGATTAAGAGAAAGATCACGAGAATGGCCTAATTAAAAGGCTCTTGGTATTATTAGGGCTGGTTCTAACCGCAAAGCAGCTCCATTAGCTATTCCGCTATATTTAGCTAATCCCAAGATCTTTAGTATATCTCCCTCTAAAAACTTTATAATTTTAATTATTTACGCTAATTCCGATTTTTCCTAAAATTATAATTATATTTAAAATTATTAAATCTATTAATCTACTTAATCTAGCGCTTCTCTATTAGCGAAGAATAACCTCTCGCTTTTATTATCTAAAGGCTCTCGTACCTTTAATAATAAAGACGATAAAACCGAGTCTAATGATAATTACTAGCCTGACCGTGGTTAAAAGTCTAATTAAATTGATTTTAGTGATAATTATTGGCCGGTCCGTGGTTAAGGGTCTAATAGCGCTGACGATTCTTTAATAAGTAATTCTGACAGCTATAATAATTCTCCTATTAATTGCGATCCAGCAATATCTCCAGCGTTTAACGCTAAAGCTACAAAACCTCCTTGATTAAAGGCTCGAGACGAAGATCTTGTAATTCTAATTGGTATAGGTGCACTCTTATCTTTAAGTGGCATACAAAAAGGTTTAACGGATATCATATAATAATAATGAGGTTAGTGATAACCTTATTTTGGCGAGCGCTATACGAAAGAATTTAAAAAGTATAGGGTATACTAATAGGTACGTTTTAGCTAGTAAATTGTATTAATAATATATTAAAATAGGTAAAGGATCAAAAAAATATTGAATTCGTATATAAATCCAAAAGATTAACTACTATTTTCTCGCAGGACCACCTTAATATATATAGCCCATACGATCCTTACCAAAACCAACTCCTCGAGTGGCATAGCCGGAATATCCGATTCCTTTTATCTGAAGAGGCCGTTCTCGGAGACCTAGATACCCACAACGGCGTCTGTTATTTCCGTCCAACGTACCGTAAATATCGTGGCTTCCTAATCGGGAGAACCGGGGCATTCTCAACACATTGTACTATCACCCAGTATGTATGATTCAGTTACGATTGCGGTATTGTCCGAAGGAGAAAGGTTCACAAAAGGCCTTGACCCCTATTGCTTACCACATTCGGAGTTGAAAGAAAAAAGATCTACTATCTGAAGCTGTGAACTATGACATCCTTAATCACCTCTTTAATAGAAGTTGTGGGGCCCATCAAGCAGACCAGTGGTCTGGCTCCTTCTACGAACTTCAGAATACGCGAGCGGTGATTGTCAACCTGGTTACGAGCAGGATGAGCGGAAGACCCGAATCCACAAGTTCGACCCTCGGGTTCGAACCCGCACCCTTCGGCATACTCCGGACCAGCCCACCCAAGGTTTGCGGACAGTCACATAATTAAGGCAGCAGTTCTCGTCCAATCTCAGCCACAAAGTTCATATTCGACCAAACGCTGGTGTGCAAACGTGCAATTCTCTAATTATACCGTCGCGCTCATGCTTCGGTTTCATCCAGTGATATGGTCGGTTTCCCGGAGGCGGCCGTATAGTGCTGGGAAGTCAAGCGTAGCAAAGAGCAACGCTACCAAGGTACGAGGGCTCGGTAAGGGGCGTTCCTGAAATCTGTTTTCAGCTGTTGCTTGGCAGTAGAGTGATAAGTTTGGAATGGGGGGACACTAGCTTGGTCGATTCAATGCACAAGGCGAGCTTCTAGAATCAATGCGAGCCGGACTATCCAATACAACAGTTGGTATAAGTAATAATTCAACGAACATCTGGACAGTATACAACCACTGTATTGAGTACGCTTCTAAAATTAGACTCTTCGGAGTAAACGAGTACCTATGTAATTAGTTCGCATCTCATGTATGTCTGCCATCGTGATTTGACCTAACTCCCGAGGTCGCACTGCAGAAGCACTAATGAGTTCTAACCTTTGAAATTTTTGATGGCTCGGTACGCGATTACAATTTTTTTTTTTTTAAAAAAAAAAAAAAAAAATTTATCGTGTGAGCATTCTTCGGCTTTGATTATGACAGTGGTTACGGCTTTCGCGGCAGTCCGGCCAACCATGTCAGGGCGCAGTCATCCGCGCAGCCGCCAGACATAGCCATGCCGCGCCAAAATTATCGCTGGGCCTTGCGCGAATTTGTATGAACGCACGTATTACAATACCGTGAAATACCATAGCGCGGTGATGCCACGGTGCGGTGATGCCACGGTGCGGTGATGCTACGGTGCGATAATGCCACGATCCGGTGATGCCACAGTACGATACAATGCTATGGTGCTGGCGCTGCCAAGCGCGCCTACTTTGTATATGGAGAGCACGCGCGCGCGCCTGAGCGGACTAGCTTTTGACGCGATAGGTCGAGATTTTGTGGAGCGTGGGGCGTCTGATTGGCCTGATGAGTTATGACAACCGTCAAAACGGCCCGCGCACACAGTCAAAATAACGCGGCCCTGGATCCAGTCGTCGGATCTCACGAAACAAACTTTACCACGTGCCAGATACGATAATTCAGGTGTACCATTCAAGCTCCAATCATCCTATTTCAAAATACTACTCAGCTTGAGCGAAAATTGGAAACTTCATCTAGATTCTAATGTGTGGCCTTATTCACTATTCTGTCTTGTTTGGTTCTCTGCTAGAACAGGTTACGGCCTTCGGAACTTATCGACGAGTCGCAATGAGGGAATCTCTAGTTTATGGCCTCGTTCACTATCCTCGCTTTTTGGTTCTCTGCTAGGATAGGTTACGGCCCTTGGAACTGATTGACGAGTCGCGATGAGAGAATCTTCCAACCTCCCAGGTATAAAAACAGCCATCGCCATGGACAGGAACACATTCTCAAAACCTCATCTTCGCACCATCTCGAGACGCCAGGAACAGTTACTGCATATATTTCCACTCCCGCCTTAAACTTCTAATTTCGCTACGTTGCTCCCCGGTTGGACAGCCATATAACTATCTCAATTCAAAATGCGTGTCTCCTCTGCTACCCTTCTTCAGCTGGCGTTCTGCGCGACCGCCCTCGGCCTGCCTCAAGCCACCACCGACCCAGGCCGGAACGCAAACATCCCACCGGCAACGACTGTCGACATGACCGGCCAGAAGGCAAGCGCCACCGCCCCGCCCCCTTCCCTTCCCTTTACTTTTCCCACTCACACAACAATTGTCCTCCCTTGCCCGAGTTACCCAAGATCTAACGAAAACCTTCTAGCCAAACGACGACACGTTCATCCCGGGGCAGGCGCCCGAGGACCAGACCTCGGAGGCCTCGCAAAAGGCCAAGCGCATCGCGCCGGTCATCGTCGTGGCCGGCATCGCGGGCGTCAGTGGCGCGGGCATCATCACCAAGATCGCCATCGAGATCGGCGGCGAGACCATTGCCAACCTTGGCAAGTGGAACGCGGCGCGGGAGGAGTTCTCCAAGGCGACGACCACGGAGATGTGGGCGCGCAATCCGGACTACGAGAAGTTTCCTGCTGTTGCGTGCTACAACAAGGCTGTGAGTCCTGACTTCTTGTTTTCCCTTTTCCCCGGCTTCAAAGTTGTTGCTTGTATAATCGCCGTTGCTGATCATGCATGAACCGGACACAGTATACGCTTACCGATCCCAACGGGAAGGATGGGCTCGTGAGCGCGAAGCTGGAACTGGGCCAGCTGAACACCGACTATGATTGCATGTTCATGACGGGAAAGAACACCTTCGTCACGAAGGGAGACGGTGGTTACATCAACGTGAGTGAGCTCTTGTGCTTGGCGCCGAACTTCGAGTCCGTCAACTACCTTCTTAGCCTGCATTCACATGCAGGCAGACGGATGCTAAATTCAAAGTCGAATATTGACTGCATG